>JAGFNQ010010422.1:0-98366 GCA_024364735.1 Boesenbergia rotunda | reverse complement strand
TGCACCCTATGGGTTTTAATCCCTTCAGGTGGTTTAACCAAGTCCCCATACTGATTTTCGTACATGGAATCCATTTCCGACTTCATGGCTTCAAGCCATTTGTCCCTTTCTGAACTTTTCAGAACATCTTCATAACTGATAGTTTTCGTCATCGTCAATGAGCAACACGTCGTTCGATTCACTTACGAGAAATCCGTATCTCTCTAGAATGTTGCGTGTCCTATCAGACCTACCGAAGAGGTGGTGTAGTTTTAGGTTCAACTGATAGCTCATCATTATGAATTATCGGTTGTGGCCTAGACTCGGTGTCTCTGTAATGTCTATTGGAGTTTCTTGAACCTTCATCAGTTCAACGCCACTCCCACTGTTTTCTTGTAAAAGAAACTCTTTTTCTAGAAATATAGCATCCTGAAACAAACACCTTTTGTTCCAAGGGATGATAGAATTGGTAGCCCTTCATTTCCTTAGGGTATCCAATAAATAGACATTTATCAGACTTAGCATCCAATTTGTCTGATATGACCCGCTTCACATAAGCAGGACAACCCCATATCTTAAGGTGAGTTAAGTGAGGTTTCTTACTATTCCAAATCTCATATGGAGTAGTAGAGACTACCTTGGTCGGGACTCTGTTTAATAAATAAACAGCTGTCTTAAGTGCATAACCCCAAAGGATTTTGGAAGAGTTGCATGATTCATCATCGACCTAACCATGTCCATCAAGTTCGGTTTCGCCTCTCAGATACACCATTATGCTGCGGTGTATATGGCGGAGTCCATTGGGATAATATCCCATTGTCCCTTAGATAATCTTGAAACTCTTGACTAAGTATTCACCACCCCGATCGGATCGAAGTATTTTAATACTTTTGCCAAGATGTTTCTCTACTTCATTTCTGAACTCTTTGAATTTCTCCAAAGGCTTCAGATTTGTGTTTCATCAAGAACACGTACCCGAATCGTGAGTGATCATCGATAAAGGTGATGAAGTAGCTATAGCCTCCTTGTGCAAGAGTTGACATTGGTCCACATACATCAGTATGTATTAGACCAAGCAATTCTCCCACTAGATTACCTTTTCCGGGTAAAGGGTAATTTGGTCATCTTGCCTTTTAAGCACGATTTGCATGTATCAAATGAATCGGGTTCAATGATTCCAAAAATTCCACATCGGTGCAATTCGGTCATGCGTTTCTTACTTACATGGCCAAGACGACAATGCCAAGTGTAGGAGTCTATTCGATTATCTATTCGAGGCACGTTTGTTGCTAACTTCGATATTGAAAACGTCACTGGATAAATCTAACGTGTAGATGTCATTGCACAAAGTTCCATTCCCATAAAGAACGACATTTAAGTTATGTAACAACAATTGTTACTAAAAGTTAAATGATACCCTTTCATTCAAACATGAAATAGATACAATGTTCTTTATTAACGAAGGAACGAAATAACAATTATCCATTTCTAAGATGCGTCCAGTCGGGAGCTTTAGCAAATATGTTCCGATGGCAACAGCAGCAATCCTTGCTCCATTTCCAACTCGCAAATCTGCTTCTCCCTTGACGAGTCTTCTTCTATTCCTTAGCCCCTGTATGTCATTACATATATGTGAGCTACACCCAGTATCAAGTACCCAGGTATTTGAGGAAATAGAGTGACATTCAATAACAAAGATACCTGAAGAGGACGGGGCATCGGATGCCTTCTTCTTCAAGGACTCAAGATAAACCTTGCAATTTCTTCGCCAGTGACCCTCCTTGCCACAATGATGGCAAGTGCCTTTTGGTTTCTTTTCAGTCTTTTTAGCCTTTTTCTTCTTTCCCTTATTCTGTTCTTTGGCCTTCCTCTTAGAACCTTTCTTCGAGGAACCAACTAACAGAACTGCCTTTTGATCCTGCTTTACAGAAGGCTCTACAGACTCCAGCAGGTTGACTGACTCAGGAATGGTAGTTTCCAGCTTGTTCATCCGATAGTTCATCACAAATTGCGAATAACTTTTGGGCAAACAACTCAGAATTAAGTCAATACTTAGTTCATGATCCATTGCAAAAACGAGTGTGTTCAGTCGCTCAATGTACCCCAACATCTTTAGCACAAACTGCGAGGTAGAAGTGCCTTCCTGCATCTTAGTTGTGAAGAGGAGTCTGGAGACTTCGAACCTTTCGGAGCTCGCCTGCTCTTCAAACAACTCATTAAGATGGAAGATGATGGTATAAGCATCCATATGCTCATGCTGCTTTTGCAGCTTAGGTACCATAGAGGCTAGCATGATGCAACTTGCAAGTTCAGAATCGGTCACATGTTTCTGATAGGCCACCAATTGGTCTGGAGTTGCATCTGCTGGAGGATTTGAGGGAAGTAGATTTTCAAGGACATAAGCAATCTTCTCTGCCTTGAGGACTATCCTCAGGTTTCGAAGCCAGTCCATGAAGTTAGGCCCAGTTAATTTGTTGGTGTCCAAGATGGAACGCAAATTCAGAGAAGACATGATCGAGTGATTAACCTAGAAATACAAATTGAGATTATGTGAGAAGATTTATTAAAGAATGTATCAACATACATAAATTAAATCCTATTTATTTTACGAATTGAATCACCCTTATTATCAATTCGGGAGATCGTAGGAACATCTCCCAATAGGTTGATATCCAACCATAGATAAGAACCACCATGGCTGTGGCCATCAAGTTTTTCTTAGCTATGAAGGTAGGTAATTTTACCGATTACACATCACATATATGTAACTATCACTTTATGCTATCAACTAATTGAATGTTTGCATAAATCATTGGGTTGTTAACTCATTAACAAGTATGTATCATTATACATAGCACCCAACTGCACCTCTCTTTACATCGACCTTGGCTGTGGCACAACAAATCGATGCTCCAAGCTTAAGGCTGACCCATTAATCAAGAAATAGTTTTAACATGGTTGGAGCCCATTCAACCGCTTAGTCAGGCTTGGATGTGTCCAACAACCAAAACAAATGATTGACCTCTCACTCGAACTATATTATTCATAAACTAATTCCATGGTTTGAACATGTTGAGGTTCAAGTCGGGCATGGATGTGTCCATCAACCCAAGCGAGAAACAAAACTCCGATTCTAACCATATTAATGGAAGGTGTTGGCCTTAATATTTTGTAAGGGGTTTTAGGTCTCATTCTTTTCTAAGCACATTCATGACATAAAATTATGTCATGACTAACGATTTCCTTAATAAAGTATGTATGTGACATAATTTATCAAGTCTCATGAATTAAATTAGAAACCGGATTTCCTAATTATAATTTCATACTTTATTAAAGGAATTGTTTTGGGAAACAATTTCCTAAATTGTCATAATTAATTTCGGAAATAATATGTTCAAGACTTTGATTTCTCTAAATCAAATATTATTAAATTAAGAGACAAATCCCTTAATTCAACTACATATTATTTTCATGAAAATCTCATTTAAGAAAACTCTATAGGAAACCATTTTCCTAATTAATTTTGGAGACAACAATATGTAAAAGCATCACCTCTTCAAACATATTTTATTCATGGATTTAATTAATTACAACAAATTGTTTTCTAAGGGTGGCTCCCCGAGGCTCAGATACCCAAAGAAAAGTAATGTGTTGTAAATCCAATTGGACGGCTCCCCGAGGCTCAATCCAAATCAAACATGACAATTTCAATTAAAATTGGGAAATTAAATTACAACAACTAACTTTAAATTGGACGGCTCCCCGAGGCTCAATCCAAAATAAAGAATTTTGTTGTCAATTTAAAAACCAATTCAAATCTAATTGTCAATTAACTGTTAGGGATGGAAACAGGCCAGGCCAGGCCAGACTTTCACCTTAACAGGCCAGGCCTGTATAATAGCAAACAGGTCTGAGCCTGGCCTGTGGCCTGCTACAGGCTTTATTCTAGGCCTGAGCCTGGCCTGTTCAATAGCCTGGCCTGGCCTGTGGCCTGTTTACAAAGCCTATAATTTAATTCGATTATCCAAAATACTAATTTAACAAATTAGTTTAAAATACCATAAATATATATGTTCCTTCCAAAGTAAATATATAAAATATGTATGATATAACGAAAATATATTTGTGGTGTGTTGGCTAGTAGGGTGTAGATAAGAGTTTGCTCGCAGAGGTCTAAGGATCAAAACTCTATTATGATAATTTGTATCATTTAATTTTAACAGGCCCAGGCCGGCCTGTCAGGCCTCATAGGCTTTAAATTGAGCCTGGGCCTGGCCTGATAAGAAAAACAGGCTTTTAAAAGGGCCTGATTGTTATTTTATTTTTAACAGACCCAGGCCAGGCCAGGCCAAATGCAGGCCAGGCCACAGGCCCCTGACAGGCCGCCTGGCCTATTTCCATCCCTATTAACTGTCCATGAATTTGTCTAGACATTCTTAAAAGAAAGTGCCCAAAATTGCGAGATTTCAAAAATAGGTTTTCAGAATAATTGAAAGTTTCCGGTACAAAGAAAACTTACATATTTCCAAAATTGTAAAATTCCTAAAATTAGAAAAATTTCCAAAATTAGAAAGTTTCCAAAGATGGGAAGTTTTCGAAATTATTATAAAATTTCAAAAAATAGAAAATTTCAAACGTTTGCGAAATTTCATGAGGATTTCCAAACTTTGAAATTCCTAAATCTAAAATTTATTATAATTCGAAAGTTTCCATAATTAAAAATTTTTTCCGAAATTGAGATCATGACAAAGTTTTCCACAAAACAATTATTTGATTAAGTCGAACACTAACCGGCTCTGATACCACTGTTGGGACCGGGTGCATGTCGACAAGGATACGAGTTCGTAAAATTTAAAATTTTTACGTGCAGCGGAAGAGTTTGCATAAAATAATTTCCTAAATTATTTTAACTTCATATCTAGCATGCAACCTTATAGTGTATCGACATAATCATAAAATAAAAGTTTGCGAAAAGTAAACTAATTTACCAAGTACCTCGCGTAACTCGAAGTAAGGGACGAGATCCAACCGTAGCGTCCCTTGGAAGCTTCGCCTCTATTCGCGTCCACGCCGAGTTCTCTTCGGGATGACTTCGCAAAGTCACGAGTTTTGTGCCGACGAGAACTACTAGATTCTCGGAAGGCACAACTAGAAGAACAAGAGAGAGATTAGGAAACTAACCAATGAAGTAACGGAATCGAATTCCGAGAAGAGAGGAGTCGCTATTCGCTTCTTCTTCTTCGTGTTCGGGTTCTCCTCCTTCTTGATTGCTCACGCCAACTTCACCTTGGAAGTTGGTTGGGTGCGCCGGCCCTAATCCACAAGGGTGGGCGCCGGCCCTAGGCAAGAGAGGGAGAGGGAGAGGAGAAGAGATTAAGAGAGAGAGAGGGAGAGCTCTATGATAAGTTGAGTTAGGAATAAGGGCTAGCCTTTGGTTCCTTTATATAGTAGCAACTCCTTTGCTAAGTCTCCCTCTAAACCGAATTAACGGAATTAACGGAATTAGTTATAAGAAATTTATCTTATAAATTTTCTTATTAATTATTCCATTTAAGCCTAGTCTTATTATAAACAATTTATAATAAAACAAATTAGTTATCATAAGAGATTTATCCTATAAATTCTCTTATGAATTTTATTATAACTAACTTTATAATAAAACTAATTATTTATCATAAGAAATTTATCCTATAAATTCTTATGAATTAATTCCGTTTAAACCAAGTCTTTATTATAAACTAATTTATAATAAAACTTATTCTTCTTCTCTTTAAATTATGGAATAAATTTTATAAGAAATTTATAAACTTTCTTATTATGGATAAATCAATTCATAATTGATTTTATAAAATTAAAATAAACCCAATTCATGGATTATTTTAATCTTCCATAAAAGAATAAATTTCTATAAATTTATTTATATAAATTTCTTTATACAAATTTATTTATCCATAATTCATAAAATAAATCGTGCTTGATTTATCTTATTAATTAAACCAAATAAATTGATTTAATTCCCTTTAATGGCCGGCCACCCAAGGAGGGTTAACACCCTCTTTGGCCGACCAAAACCGACCCGAACCGATCGCGAATTAAACTCATTTAATTCGCCCAAAAAGCCTTCAAAAGACTTAGTCATTTTTTAGCTTCCATTGCGCCTCTGACTAACTCAGATTCGACTTATTTCTCTTGATCGGAAAATCCAATTTTCAACTCGTTTTAAATCCCTCGGATTACTCGTAGTGCGTGTGACTAAATAGGCTTTCGATTTATGTTGGTCGTCTATAATCAACAAATTATAGAACGATCATGAGTGGCACCTAGTAGTACATCATGATCCCCAATTAATCGAAAGATCAACGGTTTGACCCCAGAAGAAATTATTCTGAAACCCTTCAGCAGCTCTAATGAATCGTGCCCCATTCCCTTCACCACCTTATACCCACTTGGTTCAGGACACGGTCAATGGTGTCAGTCCCCACTAGGCTGACTACGTCACGCCTAGCCCAAGTAATGTCTTACTCGTCCTTTGGATTTCTAATTACTCTCATGTATTTTAGAGACTCTCACTCTAAACATGATATGCTCTGGCCGGAGGCTTTGAGTAACAATCCGACGATAGGCCTGGGTATACATCTCCTCGCAAGGAGTGGTGAATCCTTTGTAGGCTGTTCAAACATCTTCGGGCACTTCGGCTTATACCCGATCATCCTGGGTCCACACCTCCTTGGAGATGCTTGCTTAAGATGTCAAAGTATAAGTCTCTATGACCAAGATGACTTGAACACCGCAAGTCAAAGGAACATCGCACTTAAGCCGCAGTAAGATCTTCATTGACATATCTACATGTAGATTCCCATATGAAGTCTTACAGCTAGTCACTCCAATGAACTAGTTCCCTTAACTAGCATCCATGTTTATCTCCGGACATCCCAATGTCACCAGCCAGTGAGAATCAGCTGAATAGAGAATAACCCATGCTAGTCTCAACAGAATTGATAACGTCCGTATTTATCAATTCATCGACTAGGGATATTTCCAACACTTCACATTTGCACACTTAGAGATAATCACTAGTTGTGATCGCATCACAAATTCTCTTATGCTGTGAACTGTATGACGGACATTCAGTAGATGAGTTTAAGATCCCAATCAAATACACAAACATGTATACTCAAATAGTGAATTATCATTTATTGAAATAAATGTTTACAATCATAAGGCGATTGCCTTAGGACACTTCTCTCATATCACTAACATATAGTCTGCCGTACACCCAGACAATCTACATGCCATTTGGCCATATCATCACTGCCTGGCTGGAGTCGGTTGGCATTGACGTTTCACAGGGTCGCATTGTACCCATGGTTCGACAAGACTGCCGTCTGGACCGTCGCATGCTCACTCAATCCGGCATTGTTCTCGGGCCCCAGGGGTTGAGGTGGAAGGATCGCAGACGTGAGGGGGAGCTACCGAGAGCAGCTCATGACCAGGGGCCGCCAGCTGATACTGCAGATTACGACGGGTGGGCTCCTGACCTACGCTGGCAGGTTGCGGAGATAGAGCGACTGATGGAGCACGAGTTGCATATCTCCGAGCTCTGGCGACGGGAGGTCAGCTCAGAGTGTCAGTCTTTCGATCGACGTCTCGATGCTCTAGCATCTGATGTCTCTGAGATTAGCTCATTCCAGGATGCGTGGTATGAGGAGTGGTACCATCATGCGTATCCTGGTGGTGGGTCCCCCAGCATTCCTCTACCAGGGGACGTTATCTACATTGCTGATTCCTCAGATGATGACCACACAGGGGATTGATGACATTAACTTTTATGATGAGTGTTCTATTTGTTTGTACATTGACTTTGATGCATATGTCTTGCATCTTGTTATTTCTCTGGATGGTTTCTGCTTTGACTTTTCTGAATTTGACTTGCATGTCTATTTTACATGCGTATGCTTATTGTTGATGCTATGCTATCTGCATATTTGATACATAGCTATGTTCATGCTTATGATGCCATGCTCATATGATACATATGTTTGTTTTGCCATGTCTATATCTGTTTGTCATATGTGTTCATATGCTTATCAAATATCAATCAAATTGTTGTTGTTTTGGGATACCCCTAGGGTTGAGGGGGAGTATGGTTTAAACTTAACAGCCCTTCTAGACCCCTTTTTCGGTGTTCGACAAAGGGGGAGAGTGTTGGTTGGTTAAGTTTAGGATGATTATATTGTAGGGGAGGATTTTGATTCCCCTATGATTCTGGAAGTTGAGAAATTGATTGAGAATCCCTAAATATAAAATCGGATTGTCAAACAACAAAAAGGGGGAGATTGTTGATGCAGTCTGACCCTGATTGTTGTTTTGGTGTTGACATCGATTTTAGTTTAGGTTGATTATGATAATTATGATTAAGTCCTGGTCGGGGATCAGGCATGGTATGGAAAATCCTAGCTTGGAGGGCTAGGTGTTGGAAAATCCTAACCTGGAGGGTTTGGTGTTGAAAATCCTAGCTTGGAGGGCTAGGTGTGTGAAAAGTCCTAATTCGGAAGAGGTGGGTGAAAAATCCTAGCTTGGAGGGCTAGGTGAAAAGTCCTAACTTGGAGGGTTAGGTGAATATTCCTATCTTGGAGAGTTAGGTGAAAAAGTCCTGGCTTAGAGGGTCAGGTCCTAGCTTGGAGGGTTGGTTTGGAAAATCCTAATCCGGAAGAGTTGGGTGAAAAGTCCTAGCTTGGAGGGCTAGGTGAAAAGTCCTAACTTGGAGGGTTAGGTGCAAATTCCCAACTTGGAGGGTTAGGTGAAAAATCCTTAGCTTGAAGGGCTAAGGTGGATGAAACCCTAGCTTGGAGGGCTAGGTTGGAGCCCCTGGATCGATCTAATGACCGATCAGGGAGTTGACACGGTGCTCCTTCGTGGATCGGTCTGGTGACCGATCCAACGATGACTGATCGGTCTGGTGACCGATCAGGGAGTATGCGGTGCACCCACTGCTTTGCTCCTGATCGGTCTGGTGACCGATCAGGGAGCAAACAGTGAGGTTGAGTTCCCTTGTTGAACTGCTCCTGATCGGTCTGGTGACCGATCAGGATCACTGTGCAGATTATTCTGGAGAACGATCCAGCATCGCAGGTTCCTCTCTATGATCGATCAGGACGGAGCCTGATCGGTCTGGTCTCAACCTGATCGGTCTGGTCACGACCTGATCGGTCTGGTCACGACCTGATCGGTCTGGTCACGACCTGATCGGTCTGGTGACCGATCAGGAGGTTTCCTGATCGGTCCGGTGATCGATCAGGAGGTCTGGACTGCGAAGCTCAGAAATTGCCCGATAAAGGGGTAGATCGGTCGGGTGATCGATCCACAACCTGGGATCGGTCTGGTGATCGATCCAGGAGAGTCCCAAAGAAATCGTGATTTCTAATTGAGCGTTGGGAACCGATCAGGACAGAGCCTGATCGGTATGGACCCAGCCTGATCGGTCTGGTGACCGATCAGGAGGCTCTCTGATCGGTTCGGTGACCGATCACCTTAATTCAAAATGCACTGTCAGACGCTCTGATCGCGTCTGAACGTATCCGATTCTCTGCGCTTAACTTCTGATTCTTGATTTACTGAGTGATATGCTGTTCTAATACTCTGATCAAGCTGCAGGTGACAGGGAAGGATTCAAACACTCAAGGAGAAGTCAATGGAGGCTTTCGTTGGAGCAGGTTTGTCCGTTTTCCATCTCAGGTTGCAATGGCTGGAGCTGCAGACTAGAGCTGCTGACTGGAGCTTGGCTGAGGGGAGCTCAGGAAGTCCAGGGAGGGCTCAGTGGTAGCTGACGTTGGCAGGGAAGCAGCTGGAGGCTGCAGGAGATGCTGTCACCTGGTGCTGAGTGGAGAAACAAAAGGGCAGAAGAAGACTTCGTTGAAGGAAAGAGTTCTAGAGTTGCGAACTGAGTTCTTGCTGCGCCTTTGTGTTCTCCACATCTAGCTTATGTGTTCTGAAGTTCCATCATCTTGTGCAAGCAACTACAATCTGTGTAGCAACCATTCATTACTTGAGCGCTTGAAGGAGGGAACAAGAAGCTCTGAGTCCAACAGCGAGAAGACACGAGGAGAGGGCTCTTGCGTGAGATCGTCGCTGGGTGGAGCTCTGAGGGAGTTTGCTGTGTTCTTGTCTTTGCAAAGTGCTAAGTAAGATCTTTCTTGTTGTTTCATTGTGCTTAAACATATATCTGTGATTAAAACGCTGTGGAGAGGTTTCTCCACCGAGAAGGAGGTTGCATTCTATCCGGTGATAACCGGGGCTTGATCTGCCGACGATCAAGGGATCACCCACCTTAAGGGCACGCCAAGGAGTAGGGGCAAGTTATCCCCGAACCTTGTAAACCCTCCTTGTTAGCGATCTTGCTAGTTGTGTTTGTTTGCTTTCGTTTTCTATTTTTGTTTTCTGCACTGTTTTGTTTCCATTGTTTCTTCCGCTGTGCTACTGATAAGGTTGAGTGTAGAAATTTGATAAGTGTCAAAGGTCAAAGTGTTTGGCTATATTCACCCCCCTCTCTAGCCATCCGGGTTCCAACAGACCCAAGAGCATTAAGCGAAGCTATCTCTAGTCCTGACACCCCATTGTGGAAAGAGGTTGTTAATAATGAAATCGAGTCCATCATGAATAAATATACTTGAGACTTAGTGGACCTTTCTTCTGGTACTAAACCATTAGGTTGTAAGTGGATACCGAAACGCAAGTATAAAGTTGATGGATCGATTGACAAGTATAATGCCAGACTTGTAGCCAAAGGGTTCAAGCAAAAGGAAGACCTTGATTACTTCGATACCTACTCACCTGTTACAAGGATTACGTCCATACGAGTACTAATAGTCATCGCAGCACTGTATGACCTTGAAATACATCAAATAGATGTTAAGACTGCATTCTTAAATAGTGAGTTGGAAGAAAAAATCTATATGGAGCAACCCGAGGGGTTCGTAGCTCTAGGAAAAGAGGGAAAGGTGTGTCGACTTGTTAAGTCGTTATACGGACTTAAACAAGCGCCTAAACAATGGCACGAAAAATTTGACAAAATAATGCTGTCAAACGAATTCAAAATAAATGAACGTGACAAATGCATTTATGTCAAAATCACACCTGAAGGTCATATAATCGTCTGTCTATACGTAGATGACATGCTTATAATGGGTTGTAATCATGAGATAATTATGAGTGCAAAGAGAATATTAACTAACAATTTCGATATGAAAGATATGGGTAGAGCAGATGTTTATTGGGAATTAAAATTCTCAGGACATGTGATGGGATAGTTCTGACACAATCCCACTATATATAGTTGGTATTGAAAAGGTTCAATGCATACAATCTCTCTACAGTGAACATACCTATGGATCTAAGTCAACACTTAGCGAAAAATCATGATGAACCCATATCGCAATTGGAATATTCTCGGATAATAGGCAACCTGATGTATCTCATAAACTGCACACGTCCGAATATTGCCTGTGCGGTCAACAAGCTGAGTCATTTTATGAGTAATCCAAACTACACCCATTAGAAAGCACTGATGCGAGTTCTTAGGTATTTAAAATATACTATAAATTATGAATTACATTACAGAAGATATCACACTGTCTTAGAAGGATACTGTGATGCTAATTGGATATCAGATATAAAGATTCCAAATCCACTAGTGGATATGTATTCACGATCGATGGGGAGTGATATCTTGGAAATTCACTAAGTAAATGTGCACTGCTCTGTCAACTATGGAATTCGAGTTTATAGCACTAGGCAAAGCAGCTGAAGAAGCTGAATGGTTGTGGAACTTCTTAGAAGATATTCTGAGCTGGACGAAACCTGTACCCGCTGTGCTTATACACTGTGATAGTTAATCGGCGATTGGAAGGGCACAGAGTAGTATGTATAATGGTAAGTCACGACATATACGTAGTAGACACAATACCATTAGGTAGTTGATCTTGAATGGAGTGATTGCAAGCGAATATGTTAAGTTAAAAGATAATTTGACAGATCCTCTTATGAAGGGGCTAAGTGGAGATTAAGTATACTGCTCATCAAGAGGAATGAGATTAAAAATCTACAACTGAAATGACTATAGCAGTAACCCAACCTTGTTGACTGGAGAATCTAAGATCTTGGTTCAAAGAGACAACAAAGTTACAGAAGTTGTGTTACAGCACACGAGATATATTATCTCTATCTTAATCCTAAGATGAACATGTGTTGTCCTACCACATATAGCGAGATTATGCTTATGCTTTTAATGATTTCTATACCTTTATAAGGTGGAATATGGTTGGATACTCTTGATAGAAGTGTCACTGATGTGAGTGTGAAGACGGACTATTTCAATGAAACACTTATGAATTCAAGATGGTGTCCATGGCCAAAACGGAATCAACTATGAAAACCAAAAGTAGGTACGATAAGTCTCTATGTGGGTGTTGTGGTCTTAGTATACACAAATAGCTAAGCAGTTCAAGATATCACATTCACTGCGGAAGGTTCAAAGCCACAAGCTACCTCTCCCGATACATTGACTTATCGATTGGACTCTTGTAAAATATTAATATGTATACACACATTAATTTTCATTCATATGAGGAATTGTTGGATATTTGGGTCTTAAAACAGACCAAATATGATTTTTGTAAAATAAATTGAGGTGTCATCAATCGATGAAAGTTAGAATTGACTTCAAAATTGAAATCTATGTTTCGCGTAAATGAATTTAGACTATTAATTTGCTCAAAATCGATTACAGGTGAATGAGAAATTAATTGTTTAAAGTCTACCCAAAATTGACAAAGAAGGAAATAGATGGCGAATAATCCCACATCTAAAATTTCTGATGGTGTTTGTTTCCTTATATGTGTTCTCATGTTAATGGAGCTAAAAAAAGAAAAACACAAGTGATATCTTCTCACAAGCGTGTAGGTGTTTGCACCTGTGAGCCCACCACACGCCACGTGTGCACACGCGCACGTGCGCTTGTTGCACTATGCACTTGACTGGACTGTTGACTGGGCGAACGAATGGCAGCTGTTGGATCGAAAAGGGGTGCTGGATTGCAAGTGACCCGATCTGAAGCATTGATTGTGAAGAGTCACAATCCGACCGTTAGTGAAGAGATTTGATCTGAAGCGTCAAATCGAATTTGGCAGCTGAAATCAAAGGGGGATCTGAAGCTAAAAAGCCTACAAGAAGGTTCACTGGTCTCGAAATTTATAATACTAATATTTCGAGATATCGTCATTGTATCTTGCGAAACGAATTGCTACTATCCGTGAGCACCTGTACGCAATCGATCGGATCATATGGATATTCCTTCAACACAACATAGGTCATCAAAAGGATCTCGGACGACTCACCAAAGCACGAAAGTCAGGATCTTTCAGAAAATGAATTCCTATTTGAAGAGTCAAAAACAAAAAAAAAGTACTATGTGAAATCTTCGATTTTTTTCCTTTTCCTTTATCCCTACCCCATAGCATAGGTGCAGCGTCTGAATCAACACTAATCTTGATGATATATCATATCAGTTTGTATCATTCTGACATCAACCCCGGAATTGCCTCCAACACTTAACTCAAAATTAAAGTTTAAGAAATTAAAAGGAATCATAAGACTGCTTAAGGAACTTAAATATCTAATATTTAAGCCTACCCATTATTTTGTTGCATTCAAAGAAAATCCAGAAAGTCATTTCTTTGAAAATGGGACAATGCAATTAATTGCGAGATTAAAATTACGTCACCTCTATCTAATATTTATTTATTGTGTAAATTTTTTAAATATACAAATTTATTACAAAAATAAGTTTAACATGGTTAAAATTAAAATTTATAAAAAATTAAGGATGAAAGGATTTCAATTTGAAAATACATATAAAGTTATTTGTTTAAGTTGATTTAAGAAATGAAAAATAAATTTAAAAAATAAATCATGAGGAAATATATGATCCGTTGATTTTGGACGTGATTAACTAATCATTTATAGAAAACTAAATTAAAAAATTGAGTAAATTATTATATGAAAAAGTATTTCTCTCAAAGGCGCGAAGCCGACTCATGCGGCCCACACTGGGCTGGAAAAAATAATATTTATATTTACGTATCCTACATAAAAACAGTGACGAATAATGAGACAGACAGCGAAGAAATAAACGAAAATGTGCTTATTCATTTGATTTGCTACAACAATCTTGATGGATGTATATTACTAATTGAACTTTTTCTTTTAATCCCAACTTTTTTATAAAATTTCATTGTACTTTTTATTGAAAAAACTACTAATTTTTTATATATTTATTTTTATTAATGAATGGTTGTTAGTTTATTGTTCACGGCTCTGATATCATTCTTAATTTTATGATTCTCTTTTCTCATATTTATTTTTTTCTAATTAAATAGTATAATAAACATCTATAATATATCAAAAGTAATATACATATTGATATATTTTTTATTATATTTTCATAAAGTATAAGAAAAAAATAAACAGATAACATTAAAAAAATACACGACGATGCTGCTTGCCGAATTGGAGAATTTCAACTGAACATTATTATGGGATCTACTGCCAAAACTAGACCGATCCGCAATATATCTGTTAACATTAGCCATAATTTACCACTCAATTAATATTTTAATTTTGCCCGTCTCTCAAATTTCCGAGACTCAGACTCCTACTTCGTTCAACAGAAAAAAAAAAAAAAAAATCAAAAAGCTACCTAAATAATTTATCTGTGTGCTCATTACGATCTGAGCCGCCAATCGATCCGTGCGCGACTTTGAAAGTTAGCAATCGGGCCAGATTCGAGTCAGACAAATCCACTCCATCATTTCGAATTTCACAATCCATAATGGGCCGGGTCCGGCTGTTCTCGCGCTTATGTCGGGCTGAATAGCTGCACCACGACAGGTCATGATAAAAGGGTAATGGATTGAAACCCAACTCGTTACAGACCGTCAGATCGTGATTGTTCGAATGAAAGAGCGGAAGAAGACATCTAGTGGAGGTTAGAGAGTGTTTTTTAAGACAGGCGTGAAGCGACGCGAGAGTGTTGGATCCTCTCCTCCTTGTTTGGGCACGAGAAACCCTTGGATTTGGATTGAAAGTCGCCATGTCTGCCGTGATCGCAGCAAGGTTCATCGCCCGCAGGCTCTCCTCCAGTGGGAGGGTTCTCAGGGAGGAGGAGAAAAAAGCGGAGAACTTTTTCAACAAGGTCCTACCCACTCCCCTTGATCCGACCCCTTGTACTAATCTAGCTTTTGGTTTCAAATTTCTGAATGCTATTTTAGTTCACTTTTGATGCTAGGGTTTGTGCTACCGCTTGTGGATCTCGTAAATTTATATTCTTTTTTTTTTATTCTCAAGTGTAGCAGAAAAGTATGTGCAATTTAGAAATTGCATTTGAATGACGTTCTGATGAACGTGAATCTTTTACTAGACTAGTTTTTTGTTGTCACTAATGACTGAGTTTACAAGATCCACTTATTTCTCTTAAAATTCCTGGTTTATGCAAAATAAGCACATGTGGAAACCCTACTAATGGGGATTTATTTTCACAAGGATGAATCATTATTATTTGGGATAGGGAGATACTAAGATAAAAAAGGACAGCCCTGTGTACAAAGCTCCTGCCAATGCGAAGTCCCGGCGAAGTGTATATTTTATGCAACCTTACCTTGTTTTGCAAGAGACTCTTTTCGAGACTCGAACTCGTGGCCTCCAGATTACACAACAATTTTACTGTTGGGCTAAAACTCCCCTTCAAGATATTGATATAGGATTATTAAAATGTTTATGTAGTTGTAATTTTTTAGTATTATTATGATAACTTCCATACTTGCTAATTGTTATTTTGAAATTCTTATTTAACTTCATCTTTTCCAAAGATTACAGGTTTTCATCCTCATTATAGTGTTACTGCATTATATATACTTTCAAGTTCGACATTTTGAATAGCATAAATCTTCATCAGTGTTTTTTTTTTTTGTAAAACTGAGTACTTAGTTATTGTATGATCTATATTGTATGCCATCATTTTTTTTTTTTTTTGCTTGTTTTTTACTTCCTCTCCAGATTTTCCATACATCCATGTTTTCTGAATAGACTTTGTGATATAACCTCTTTACAAAGCTTTCAGGGTTGTTTGGCTTTCCCTAGTACATGACATTCTAACATGAGAACAGAAATAAACATCAATCTCATAATATATTTGTAAAGGGAGGTTTTACTAGACTATATGATTGAAATGTTGCCCTACACTTGGCACCATATCATAGTAGTTTGTAAAACTTCTTTCCTAAAGTGAGTGCTTAGTCTAACTATAGATACATATAAAGTTTAAGTCCCTGCAATTGTAGTGGTTTGCCATCAACGAATTTGTCTGATAATGATAGATGTACTTCAAAACAGTCTTTTTTAAATCACATGTATGTAGTATATCCAAGGCTCATTGTTTGTGTACGGAACAACAGATTCCCATTGATAGTGCAGTGCAACAATAATTAACCTTACAGTTTGAAAGAGTGTTTATTTTGTGATGCATGCTGTAAATTCTCATCTATGCAGATCACTTCCAGATCAATTAAGATATGGTATCAGAGTACAAATTTTGTTTGTTGGGACCAAACACATAATTGGAACTGCTAGACTGGTACTCAATAGTGTTTTTAATCATATCTCTGGATAGTGGCTTCTAAAGAAAAACAGTATGAATATTCTTAATATTTACTCATTTTCTGGCAGAAGTTCATTGAATGTGGTTTTTAGGAGAGCCCTGGAGGTTTTCAGCATTTGGCTTACTTTATTTAACAAAATTACAAGCTAATATATTCCAATCACAAGACTATTACAGATTTTCTCCATCTTGATATTAAAAAGTTGTTTCTTTGGAATCTATATCTGCTTGATGCAAGTTTGTGCTGTCAGTATATAGGAGTATTTGAACTGTATCATTGTTGTTTCTTGGATGATGAATTCCATCCTTAACAGAAATATCTCCTTTAAAAACAAAATAATATAATAATAACTGAGAAAGGTAGGGCAATCTTCCCCTTACTTAACCTCTTTATTGAACCTACAATATACATTGTCTGTGTTATGGAAGTT
Organism: Boesenbergia rotunda; assembly: GCA_024364735.1. Classification (NCBI taxonomy): domain Eukaryota; kingdom Viridiplantae; phylum Streptophyta; class Magnoliopsida; order Zingiberales; family Zingiberaceae; genus Boesenbergia; species Boesenbergia rotunda. The sequence goes on along the minus strand of JAGFNQ010010422.1, from coordinate 81,248 downwards.
TGAAATACAAAAAAGAGGCTTTTTAATCTTTTCCCCAAAGAATATCCATTCAGTAAGTACTAACATATTCACCTTTTGCTGCAGAAAATTGAGAAAGAGAAGTTAGAGAAGCTTGCACATAAGGTATGTGTTCAACTTCTAAATGCCTCTCTTGCCATAACTTGTACATAAGTTAGAGATAAGTGATTGTGTTTTTTTTTTCATTCCACTTTTGGCATTTGTCTGTTTCCAAGGTAGTTAAAATCGGGATTTTAACTTTAATCGGAAGGGGTACTTAAAATCGTAAATCTTAAAATCGTAAATCGTATCGTAAGATTTTATAAAATTCCTATATATATGCATATAAAATTATAAAGTCATATATATGGATGTCAAATAGCATAAATAATAAAAAAAACTTTTAAATCACTAAACAAACTTAGATAAACTTGCATTTATAATCAATATTACATTAAACATGTCATCCATAAGCCACAAAATAGTCAAATAACTTCCACCAATCGAGCAGCGAAGACGCGAGCAAGTGGAAAAATGAGAAGAGATGCAACGGGATTAGCCGATTAGGGCACGCACGCGACTTGGAAAGCGGGTTTTTTCAGATTGAACTTTTTTTTTAAAATAAACCGGGTTCAATGGAAAAAAATTTTTTTTTTTAAAATCGTTAAAATCGTATTTAAATCATAAAATCATGATTTTAAGGATTAAAATCGCGATTTCAAAGGGATTTTAACAAATTAGGATTTTAACTCCGATTTAAATCGTTCGGAGGTCAAAAATCGTAAAATCTTAGGATTTTAAGATTTAAATTGGGATTTTAACTACCATGTCTGTTTCTAATAAACTCTGCATTCCTTCTTTTTTCCTCCACTGCAGATTTTCCTTTTAGAGTAGATTTTTCTTTCAATAAATTAAAAGGTGTGGTTTGTTGAACGCTCATAGTTCCTTGTAATATCTGTCAACTGTGTTAATCTTTTTTTTTTTGGGGTCTCTAGTGCTAATGATAAGGCAAGAAAAACTAATAATATGATCAAAGAATGACATGCTATATAGAAAATTTATATAGCCAACCTCAAATATTTGTGATGCGCCTTGTTGGATACTAATAGTCCTATGTGAAATTATAAATATTAACATATCGATGCATCTTTTATTTACATTGTTTTTTGTTGCTAAAGTTGAGACGGGCTAGACTTTCAGGGCCCAAAAGCTGCAGAGCAAACCCCAGCCAAACCAGTACCCTCATCCACTGATGTGAAACTCACTAACCCACATGGATCATCTTCATCAGAGGGTACTTCAACCAACCTGACCAGCAACTACTCTCTGTTGCTGGCACCGATGCTGCTGTATGTTGTCTGGGTTGTTATCTACTCTAAAAGCCAGAGAAATCAGAATAAGTAGCCGATTGAAGCTCCAATGTGATTCAAAAGGCCAACCCCATATGGAGTTGGGTTTTCGTTGTTTGCCTCGACTTTTTCATGAAACTTGGACGGCTCTAGTATACTTAGAGATGCAGTGTTTTCATTGTTTGCTTCGACTTTTTTCATGAAACTTGGACTGCTCTATATACTATAGACGCAATTGGCATAAATCTTTTCCTGTTTAACTTGGCTTAAACATGCATTTGTATCAAAGCCGAGCTCTACTTTCACTGATTTCCTAGTGTGATCCATTGTTTCTCTTCGGAGATATTGCTTCTAAGATAAATTATCTTGTTCACTTCGTGTAAAATTAAAGAAATAATAGATTCTAAATTTTTTGTTAATTATATTTTATCAAATTTTCATTGTCCCAATTTTGCTAAACCAAGTCAACAAATGTACAGCTATATTATTGAAATTAAATAACGGACGGTCCCTTTAGAGGGGAGATATGCCTTTACCGATTCCTGCACAATACAACTTTGTTTTCTCCAATGACATAGTTCTACTGCTTTGTTTTGAGTTTATGAAGCTCTTGAAGCCAAGTCTACGTACAAAATAAAATCTTGATTATACTATTTCTAGAAATCTATCAAAAACTTTCGTGGATTTAGTCAAAACAGAAGAACACAAAACTTCGTCCTCGTTTCCTTCATCCAGATCATGAAAAATTCGAGCTTCAACCTCTTTAAATTGAACTCCACAGCAAATGCAACACTCATCATCCAAAAACTCTTTACTCGATTCAATCACTTTGTCTTTGTGTTCACAGGATAACCACAGAAGCAATGGCGCTTAACAAAGTAGTGTTCTTGATGTTGCTCGCCTTCGCCACCTCCCACGTCGCCACCGCCGGCGACCCCGACATCACCTCCGACTTCATCCTGCCCCCAAACGTCACTGCCGTCGACGGCAACTTCTTCACCTACACCGGCCTGCGCTCCGTCGTCAACTCCCCGCCCGGCGCCGGCTTCAGCGTCTCCAAGGCTGCTGCGATAGAGTTCCCTGCCGTGCTCGGGCAGAGCGTGTCCTTGGCCGTGCTCAAGTACCCTGCCGGATCCGTCAACCCTCCCCACACCCACCCGCGCTCCGCCGAGCTGCTCTTTCTGGTGCAGGGCTACCTCGAGGTGGGCTTCGTCGACACCGGCAACATGCTGTACACCCAGTCGCTGCAGCCCGGCGACGTGTTCGTGTTCCCCAAGGGGCTGATCCACTACCAGTACTGCAACTCCGGAAGCGCCGCCGTCGCCGTTTCCGCCTTCGGGAGCGCCAACGCCGGCACGGTGTCGGTTCCTAAGAGCGTATTCGCCACCGGCGTCGACGACGTGGTGCTCGCGAAGTCGTTCAAAACCGACGTCGCCACCATCCAGAAGCTCAAGGCTGGCCTCGCAAAATAGTCTTCGATTCAAGACCTCTTTTCTAGAAAATAAAATTGGCAAGATATCATTGTGCGAGTTGGAATACCTTCGTTAGCTAAAAAATCATCTCTCGATCGAAGAAATATATTTTATAAAAGTGCTACTCATCTTCAGTACCACAAAGTAAATAAATCCGATGACCCAGCGACCTAAATCTAGGTAACGTCCTTTTAGATAAAAGAGATTTTAGGAGAAGAATAATCACCTTTTCAATCCTAAATCTTAAATAAAACAGATAAATAAACAAAAAAAAATCACACAGAAGCACACCGAGCGTCATATATATATATACACATCGACATGACCGGCTCTATTTTTATTTATTCGATAAATTTAAAGAATAATATATATATATATATATATATATATATATATATATTAAAAATAAACATTTAAAATATTTATTTTTAGAGAAATTTTAACCCTGATCCGTCCAGGGGAGTATGCCATTTACGATGCCGCACAAAACAACTTTGTTTTCTCCAATGACTTAGTTCTAGATCGAATCTATCAAAAACTGTCATTAATTAGTCAAACAAAAGAACACGAAACTTCGTCCTCGTTTCCTTCATCCAGCTCATGAATAGCTTCAACATCTTTAAATTGAACTCCATCGCGAGGGCAACACTCATCGTCGAAAAACTCCTTTACTCAATTCAATCACAAGATAACCACAGATGCATAACAAACTACTGTTCTTGATGTTGCTCGCCTACGTCATCTCCCACGTCGCCACCGCCGCCGGGGACCCCGACATCACCTCCGACTTCATCCTGCCGCCAAACGTCACTGCCGTCGATGGCAGCTTCTTCACCTACACCGGCCTGCGCTCCGCCGTCAACTCCCCGCCCGGCGCCGACTTCAGCGTCTCCAAGGCCGCGGCAGCAGAGTTCCCTGCCCTGCTCGGGCAGAGCGTGTCCATGGCCGTGCTCAAGTACCCGGCTGGATCCGTCAACCCGCCCCACACCCACCCGCGCTCCGCCGAGCTGCTCTTCATGGTGCATGGCTACCTCGAGGTGGGCTTCGTCGACACCGGCAACAAGCTCTACACCCAGTCGCTGCAGCCCGGCGACGTGTTTGTGTTCCCCAAGGGTTTAATCCACTACCAGTACTGCAACTCCGGGAGCGCCGCCGTCGCCGTTTCCGCCTTCGGGAGCGCCAACGCCGGCACGGTGTCGGTTCCTAAGAGCGTATTCGCCACCGGCGTCGACGACCTGGTGCTCGCGAAGTCGTTCAAGACCCACGTCGTCACCATCCAGGATATAGGGAGAAATTTGGGAAATCTGATCGATTCCGGGTTTGTCAAGAAACTATCAGTGCTGCTACCACTTGTTACAGCAATTGTTTCTTTAATTGTGCTCTGTAATCGAGAAAGTTCATAAATATGTCAATAAATTATAGAACGAATATGAGCGCGTATATTCACTTTCCTTAAAAATAATTATTTGCTCCTATCAATGCATTCGAATTCAGCGAATATTTTTCTAGAATACAATGGATTCAATTCCTTAATAATATTGTTTTTAAAGTGCACGAACCTATCTAAAACCGTCAACGAATTAATCACCGGTGAACTTGTGTTGAGGAGGATTGAATTGTCGAGCGCCCATGGAGAGAAGAAATGAGAAAGAAGAGGATTGGATTGGGGTCGACGCAGCCATTCCGAAGTTCAAGAAATTTTTTGGTGGCAGAAAAAAGATTGTTGAGATTCTAGATCACGATGTACTCTCGGGTACCCCTCGCCCCGCAAGCACTATAAAAAAAACTCAGGATTACCGACGAAATTATCGACGGAATTATTTTCTGTCGATATTTTTCTGACAGAATTTGTATTCCGTCGGAATTTACTGACGGAATAAATTTTCCGTCGGAATTTACTGATGGAATAAATTTTCCGTCGGTAAAATCCATTGTTTCCCGTGAAATAAAGAGGTTCCGACGGAATAGCAGTTCCATCAGAAATTTCCGACGGAACTGCTATTCCGTCGGAAATGACCTTTTTGGGACTTTCTGCAGATGGATTTCAATCATTTGGTCAATCAGGACAACAATATTCTTCTTGGCCAGTTATATTAACACCGTACAATTTGCCGCCATGGATATACATGAAAGATGAATTTATACTTCTTACTATACTGATTCCTGGTCCAAGCAATCCTAAAGAGAAGATTGATATTTTCCTCCAACCTCTAATTGCTGAGTTGAGTGATTTATGGAATGTAGGGTCCTTGACTTATGATGTTGCAACTAAAACTAATTTTACATTACATGTTGCATTATTATGGACAATCAGTGATTTTCCAGCATATTCGATGTTATCAGGATGGAGTACATCGGGAAAATTAGCATGCCCACATTGCATGATGGACTCTGATGCATTTTCATTACCTTGCAGTGGGAAAGTTTCTTGGTTTGATAACCACCGTAAATTTTTACCTAATGATCACCCATTTCGGCGAAATAAAAAAAAATCCTAAAGAATGTAATAGTCAGCAAATCTCCTCCAATGATTGCTTCAGGTGAAGATATTATTGAACAAATTGACAGTTATGAATTTCTTCCAATTTCTCAACCTGGTGTGGATGACATAAACAAGTACATTGTCCGGATGTGCAAGTATGGATGGAAGAAAAGGAGTATATTTTGGGAGCTACCCTATTGGAAGTATCTGCTAATTCGACATAATTTAGATGTAATGCATGTTGAAAAAAATGTCTTCGATAATATATTCAACACTGTAATGAACGTCCCTGGAAAAACTAAAGACATTGCAAAATCACGTGAAGAATTAAAAGAGCTAGTTAACAGACTAGAATTGCATCAAGATGAAACATCTAATAGATATCCAAAGGCTTGTTATACATTGGACAAAGATGGAAAGCAAGCATTATGTAGTTGGTTGAAAGAAATAAAATTTCCTGATGGGTATGCTTCTAATATGAGTAGATGCGTCAATATAAACAGATTAAAGATGTTCGGAATAAAAAGTCATGACTGTCATGTGTTTATGCAAAGACTTATTCCAGTAGTTTTTCATAACTTACTTCCTCAGAATGTTTGGGAAGCGCTCACAGAATTGAGTTTATTTTTTAAAGATCTGACATCAAGGTGTATTATGGTGGATGATATGGTTTGTCTAAAAACAGACATTCCTCTCATACTATGTAAGCTGGAAAGAATTGTTCCTCCTAATTTTTTTGATTCAATGGAACATTTGCCAGTGCATTTACCATATGAGGCTGAAATAGCTGGACCTGTTCAGTACAGATGGATGTATCCATTCAAACGATTTTTGAAGAAATTGAAGAATAATGTTCATAACAAAGCAAGAGTTGAGATGATAGGATATTGAATCTTGTATCAGGTCCTCTTCGTAAAATAATGGTTTACTCTGGTTATTATGTTAATGGCCTAAAATTCCATGTCAGACACCGAGAATCAAACAGGTTAACCTACAATTCTGGTATATGCGTCAAAAGATCTATGGAGAATAGTAACATTGAGTTCGATTATTATGGAATACTCGACGAAATCATAGAGGTTGAATACCCTGCATTACCTTTAAAAAGATGTGTCTTGTTCAAATGTGCATGGTACGATCCGACTCCAAGAACAGGTACTCGAATACATCCAAATTACAATTTAGTTGAGGTGCATGCGAACAAAAGGTTCAATAAGTTTGCACCTTTTATCTTTGGAGCATGGTCAAAATAGTCATACCATGGTCAAAATAGTCATACCATTGTCAAAATAGTCATATCATTGTCAAGGTAGTCAAACTAGTCAACAAAACATCAAGGTTGTCAATTCCCATCTGGACCAGGCGCCCAAGACTCCTCGGGCTTCGTTCAAGGCAGAAAAAACTGCCATGTCTCCCTAGCTAGGGCGCCCCGGCCCTTGCAGGCGCCCCCAGGACCGGTCAAAAGCAGCAAAGCTACTATTCTTTCTTACCGGGGTGCCCGGGCCATCACGAGCGCCCCCGTCCAGCAGTAGGTCACTGCCAAAGGCAGTGACCATCTGACCCGGGCGCCCGGGAGCTCCCGGGCGCCCAAGCCAAAACCCCTATATAAGCCACCCGAATTCCATTCATTTACCACATCCAAAACTCTACTCCTCTCTAACTCTTTTCCTTCCAAGGCAACCAAGTGACGTTCTTGCTCCCTCAACCTCGACCATGCCTCCCCGAATGACTACTCGGTATAATTTTTGTTTCCTTTTTTTCGCATTTAAAAATTATTTTTCTTGAATTCCTTGTCTTTTAAACGAATGCTTCTTATCTTAGAAAACGCCGAGCAAACCAATCAAACCCCGGTACCGAACCTAGTCCCGATCCTAGGTTTCCTACCTTGGAACTTTGTAATAAATTCACTAGAACAATTTATAAACCTATCAAAATGAGTTATCTCAATCGACATTTCTTCACTCAATCTTGTCCATTGGACATGAACGTCATCATTTTTTACCAACTAGACAATCTTGTATTCTGCACTCATCCCATCAACACATCCCTATGTGTAGAATTTTATAACAACATAGTTCGACAAGACGATCTTATGTTTGTCACCACCGTTCAAGGAATGCCCTTGACAATTTCACCTTCGTTGCTCAACCGATTTCTTGGACTACGATTCTCTCAGTTCACCTTTTGCTGTTACCCTCCTAGGGATCCTCCTTTTGATGCTCCTTACTCTGACATCGACCTAGACACTCTATACTCCTACTTCTATAGGGACGCTAGAAACCCTTTGGCCAGACGATTTCAGTCTGTTGACCTTCAAGACCAGGACTACGCTCTTTATAGAGTTCTATTCCGTTGCATTCTGCCTTTATCTACTAGAGACGTCGCTACCATGCGACCATTTCACACTTTCCTCCTATACGCATTGATTCATCATCTTGATATCGACATTGGACTCCACATGTTTCACACGATTCTGCATGCGTCCAGTGTTACCACTCAAGGGCGGGTTCACACCCCCTATTGCCACATCATCACCTCTATTCTTCATCATCACGGTCATAACATCACAGATGGAGAGATGACCACGATGACTGATTTCAATGAGATAGGCTTTAGAAACTTTTCCCTAGCTGGTATAGAGGTTTCGGGTACCGGGGTTTTGTCGTGGAGGCGTCAGAGAGCCGGAACCCAGATCGACTCCGATGAGGACGTTGAGGTCGATGTCACAGATCTGGCAGCCGAGGTTCGAGAGCACATAGACGAGCCCCCACCACCGACACTCTACGAGAGAGTGACACGGCTTGAGACACAGGTCCAGAGCCTCCGGGAGGAAGCAGAGGCAAATCATGCTGAAGAAATGGAGGCAAATCAGGCTCATTACACTGACTATATGAATGCCCTTAGAGCCGATAGGGAGACCAGCGACGCACGGTATCATGAGATGATGGCGCTGTTTCGATCCTGGCGGCCCAGCTCATCTGATCATCCTGGTCCCTGCTCCTAGATTAGTTTGGCATTGTATGACTGACTATTTGACTACCCCTACTAAGTAGGGTTGACTTATATTTGACTTGTATAACTTTGTTGGTATTCTCTTTTACCAGCTGACTTATGGAGTTGACTATCTGCTTTACTTGATCTTTATCAGGATTATGCTTGGTAGAATAGGATTACTCTATTTTTCTTGTTTCACTTGAGTTTAAATCAGCTTCTAAAATAATTTTAAAAAACTGCCTTACCTAATTTTCAAAATCTTTAAAATCAATTTTTCGACTTAGTTTTTTTCCAAAAACTACCCCCTTCAAAACTAGGGTTTTCTGAAAATGGACTTAGCCTAGGCCCTAACCCTAGAACTGCATGCACCTATAGATCTAGAAGTCAGCATCTCACAAGCACCTTAGGGTACTTCTGACTGATAACCTAGAATGGGTTGAGATGCTTAGGTCTTTGCCTTAATTCAAGATGTTTTAAGTCAGTGCATCTGCAATAATTGGGGCACTAAATACAAATTAAACAGTAATCAAGTTATGTGTCAAGCTTAGAAAATCTAACTTGAACAGAATACTTAACTTGACTAACCCTAGCGAAAACTACTACTTATAACAGTTAATAAGTAGCTAATTGGGTTAGACATGACCCTACAGTGATAATTCAAATTGATTTGGTTCAGTTTATATCTTGAATTGGTTCAGTAACACCTTATTGTTCTGCTATATTCTTATGCAAGTCTTTCCACTATATTGCTTATTTTTTTGATATATGGCAAAGGGGGAGAGAAATGGAAAGGAGAGAAGGTAGACATGTTTAAAATTCTTAATTTTTTTTTTAAAAAGTCCTTTCTTCGAAAATTACTTAATTTAATCTAAGTAGCTTTCAAAATTCTACTTAACTTGATCTGTTTTAAAAAATTCCAAGTACTTGAACTGTTTTAAAAAATTGCCAAGTACTTGACTTAAACCAGTTTCAAAATTGTGTCTAAGTACTTTACCTAAGATGCTACAATCTCTAAGTACTTACTTTCAAACCTTTCTAATAGAAAAGTTTCTAAGTATAAACCTTATAAAGTACTAAAGAGAGTGAAATTTATTGACTTGAAATTTTTCTAAAAATGTAAAACTTCTAAGTGTAAATTTTCAAGTGCCCAAAACTTTTTTTTGAAAACATCCTTTGAAAAATGTTCTAAGTATCGAATAATCAATTCCATCTTTAAACTTAGAAAATTTTCAAACCCCACGAACCTTTGAAAAACCTAGGGGGGGGAAACTATACTAATAGTTTACTTAATTTGATTAACTTAACTTTTTGAATCGGGTTGCCATAAATCAAAATGTGGGAGATTGTTGGTGCAAACAACACCTAAGTCGAACCTGAGTTTTGATAATGACAAAGGGTTCAAAAGTTAAGATGTTATATTGGTCTAACATGTTCACTAAGTGTACAGGAAAAGAAGCCCTAGGTACACTAGGCACGAAGTCCTGGCAAGGAGCTGGGCACCGAAGACCTGCTCGGAAGGTGGGCACGAAGTCCTGGTCGAGGACTGGGCACGAAGTCCTGGCAAGGAGCTGGGCACCGAAGACCTGCTCGGAAGGTGGGCACGAAGTCCTGGTCGAGGACTAGGCACGAAGCCCTGGCAAGGAGCTGGGCACCGAAGACCTGCTCGGAAGGTGGGCACAAAGACCTGGTCAGGTGCATCGGTCAAAAGTCCAACCGAAGGAGCCGGTTGGCAAAAGATAAATTCTCCCGAGAGGAGTAGGTGAGGATGCGTTCCCCGTCGAGGGAACAGTAGGCGTCGGTTCGACCTAGGGTTCCATTTTGGAGACCCAAAGTCAGAACCAAGACAGCTACGGCAGTAAAATTCACTAACATGCTTGCCTTGCTTTGTTTGGTACTAACCCTGGATGCAGGACCGAAGGAACTAGTTTCTGCAGCTCAGAACGTCCCAAAGGAAAGGGGCAGCAGCCCGGGCGCCCTAAGTCAAAGCCAAACAAGAGTTGAGCAAGAAAACGCTTCAGAAGCACTCTGGGTCGGGCGCCCCCACGCTCCCGGGCGCCCCCGTGCTCCCGAGCGCCCTGGATGCCTCGGGTCCAAGCCAACGAAGCGATAGAAGTTATCCAGTCGAGAAGCCTGCTGAACAAGTCAACCCGGGCGCCCCCTGCTTCCCGGGCGCCCCCGTCAAACCCCGAGCCCGATCCTGGAGGGATAAGGGCTGACCGAGTTACGGATGAGGGTTAGTGGATCGCGAGACACGTGGAGGGCGCCCCAAGCATCCCGGGCGCCCCCAGGTGCACTATATAAGGGGCTCGACCCCCAAGGCTTCTCAACACATCATTCCAACACCAATATGCTCTTCGACTCAAGCGCTCTACTCCGGAAACCTCCCATCTTGAGATTCAAGCGCCGACGACGACCCTCTGCTCAGAAGTTCGATTCACACCGGGCGTTGGTAACGAAGAGCTTAATTTTAAGTTTACTGTACTTCAATTGTAATACTTTTCTGTAAACATTTTGCGCACATATAGAATTGCCCGCAGTAAATGGTCAACGACCGTGGGCCTTGGAGTAGGAGCCGATCGCGACTCCGAACCAAGTAAAATCGCTTGAGTTCTTATGCTGTGTTCTTAATTCCGCTGTGTATTCTCTTAACCTCGAATCCAAAAAGTGTTTTACGATATTCACCCCCCCCCTCTATCGTATTCTCTCGATCCAACACATACTACACACATGCGCTAGAGGCAGAGCTATCAGCTGCTGACGAAACGAATGTGCTCGAGGGGGAACTATCCGCTACTAATGAACTGAAGTCTGGGCTTTTTGCCCTCCTAGCTTAGACTCTGTCGATCCAAAATGTCCTTGAAACAGAGACCCTCGTAGCCATATTCCATGCTTTAAGCGCACAATTTTGACTCATATGCCGCGACAACTTATAGTAATAACAAATTGTGTGCTTTAGTGTACAGTCTGCTCTAGCATAATCTCGGGAACCATACTGAGGACAATGAGTGTCATTAGCTGCCTTCTTCTGGTTCTACTAGGAAGACCGAAAATGTCCTATTGACGACAACCCTGCCTTTTGGGGTTTGACAGATGTCCCATAAGTACCCTAAGTTGACTAAATCCGACTGCAACGCTTCTGTCCCATAGTCTGCGATGCTGTTGAATCTAAACTGTATACCCTGAGTCAGCTGCTTACACTTCTTTCTGTTGGTGCAGGCATCACCTAAATCAAGCCTAGATTTTGATAATGGAAAAGGGTTCAGAAGTTAAGATGCTATTGTTGTCTAACATGTTCACTGAGTGTGCAGGAAGAAGCCCTAGGCACACTAGGCAAGAAGTCCTGGCAATGGGTTGGGCAAAGAAGTCCTGGTCAAGGACTGGGCAAGAAGACTTGACTGGAAGTCGGGCAAAGAAGTCCTGGTCGAGGACTGGGCACGAAGTCCTGGCAAGGGGCAAGGCACTAAAGACCTGCCCAGAAGTTGGGCACGAACACCTGATCAGGTGGATTGAGCAAAAGCCCAATCGGAGAAGCCGGTTGGCAAAAGGTAAACTCTCCTGAGAGGAGTAGGTGAGGACGCGTTCCCCGTCGAGGGAACAGTAGGCGTCGGTTCGACCTAGGGTTCCATTTGGGAGACCCGAAGTCAGAACCAAGACAGCTCCGGCTGTAATTATTACTTACTATGTTTTTGGGACTAACCTTAGTTGCAGGGTCGAAGGACTGATCGTCTGCAAGTGAAGGTTCTTTATTGGGCTTAGGCGCCCGAATGAAGTTAGGCGCCCGAATGGGCTCAGGCGCCCGTAAGGATACGGGCGCCCAAGAGTGTAGGAAAATCCCAAATCATAGCTGCGAAGCCACTGAACCAAGGTGGATCAGGCGCCCGTGAGGTCACGGGTGTTGATGCAGTCTGATCCTGATTGTTGATTTGGTGTTGACACCGATTTTAGTTTGGGTTGATATGATGATTGGGATTAAGTCCTGGTCGTGGACTAGGCATACCTAGTGGGACTAGGTTGGATAAAATCCTAGCCTGGAGGGTTAGGTGTGATAAAATCCTAACCTGGAGGGTTAGGTGTGAGAAATCTTAACTTGGAGGGCTAGGTACTGAAAAATCCTAACCTGGAGGGTTAGGTGTGGAAAAATCCTAGCTTGGAGGGCTAGGTGTGGAAAAATCATAACCTGGAGGGTTAGGTGTAGAAAAGTCCTAGCCTGGAGGGCTAGGTGTGGAAAAGTCCTAACCTGGAGGGTTAGGTGTGAAAAATCCTAGCTTGGAGGGCTAGGTTTGAAAAGTCCTAACTTGGAGGGTTAAGTATTTGGAAATCCCGGTGAGTGAAGCCGGGTCCTGGTGAATGAAGCCAGGTTGACTGAAGTCCCGATGAGTGAAGATGGGCATGGAGTCATGGTCCGAGGGATCAAGCACGAGTCAGAGATGGGTCGGAGGCTGGTTCTCTTGACTTAGAGTGGGTTTGGCCTTGCCCGAATCGGACTGGTGACCGATCAGGGAGGTTGGCACGAAGTTCCCTCTTGGATCGGTCTAGTGACCGATCCAACGATGTCTGATCGGTCTGGTGATCGATCAGGGAGCTTCCAGTAACTTTGGCAAATCTACTGTTCGGCTCCTGATCGGTCTGGTGACTAATCAGGGAGAAACCTTGACCGATCAATCAGAACGATCAACTGTCATGAAGTTTCTCACCCTGATCGATCAGGCTGGAGCCTGATCGGTCTGGGATCAGCCTGATCGGTCTGGTGACCGATCAGCCAGTGTATTTCAGGCGGGATTGTGGCAAGCTGATTTCTGGATCAGTTTGGTGACCGATCTGGTGACCAGTCAGGGTGACCGATCATACGAGCTTGCGATCCCAAGTTTCTCACTAGGGACCAATCAGGTTGGAGCCTGATCAGTCTGGGATCATCCTGATCGGTCCGGTGACCGATCACTTTTATTCAAACGCGCTGTTAGACGCTCTGATCGCGTCTGATCACGCCTACTTTCACTGATATGCTACTGATGTCACTTTGATCTTTTTTGCTATTACTGATACAAGTTTGATTTGCTGTGCTAATGTTCTGATTAAGTGTGCAGGTGACAGGGATGGATTCAAACACTCAAGGAGGGTCAATGGAGGCCTTTCCTTGGAGCAGGTTTGTCCATTTGCCATCTCAAGTTGCAACGGTTGCTGGCGCTGCTGGAGCTGCTGACTGGGGCTAGGCTGAGGGAAGCTTAGGGAGTCCAGGAGAGCTCAGTGGTAGGCTGGTGGTTGCAGGTGAGCAGCTGGAGGCTGCAGTGAGAAGACCTGGCGATCAGTGGAGAGACTTAAGCTGCGTAGCGGTGAAGAGCTGAGTAGTTTTTGCTGAATAGACTTCTTGCTAGACTTGCTAGCTGCCCGATCAGTTCTCCACATTGTGCTTGTGCGATCTGTTGTTCCATCATCTTGAGCAAACAATTTCCATCATTGAAGCAACCTTGTGTTACTTAAGCATTTGAAAGAGAAACAAGAAGCTTGGCGAGTCCATCAGCGAGAAGACACGAAGAAGGGGTTTCTTACGTGAGATCTGCGCAGAGTGGAGCTCGGGTGATGTTTGCTTGTGTTCTTGTGGTTCTAAGTGCTAAGTAAGATCCTTCTTGTGTTTCCTATACTTTATACTTCATCATCTTGAAACGCTGTGGAGAGGTTACTCCACCGAGAAGGAGGTTGCATTTTATCCGCTGTTCACCGGGGCTTGATCTGCCGACGATCATGGGATCGCCTACCTTATGGGCACGCCAAGGAATAGGGGCAAGTTATCCCCGAACCTTGTAAATCCTCTTGTTAGCATTCTTGTGTTTGTTCTTAGCTTAGGATTTAAATTCTGCATACTCTGTTTTTCTTGTGCTTCCGCTGTGCTACTAAACGTTTAAGTGTAGAAATTTTCAAAGTGCTAAGTTTCGGTGTCTGGCTACATTCACCCTCCCTCTCTAGCCATCCAAGGTCCAACAAGTGGTATCAGAGCTCAGGGCTTTGTTCAAGCGGATTAACAACCGAGAGCTATCAACAATGGCGTTGAGAGAAGGCTTTAGCACCACCCGTCCTCCCTTCTTCGATGAAGCAGATTTTCAATATTGGAGATCGATGATGGAGTACTATCTAAAGATGGATATCAACACTTAGTTCGTTGTGAAGGAAGGCTTTTCCCCTCCAAAGGATGATGAAGGAAAAGAATTGGAATCTTGGCGTTGGACGACTGAGCAAACCCGGAAAAGTGAAGCCGACGTGAAGGCGGTAGTAACTTTGCAATGTGGCATGAACAATGACCAACTCATCAAGGTTGGTCCATTTTCAAGTGCAAAAGATTTGTGGAATAAGCTCATTGAACTACATGAGGGAATCCGAGACTCAAGAATTGCCAAGAGGGATTTGTTCCTCAATCAACTCCAAAACCTCTCCATGAAGGAGAACGAAACCGTAAGTGAGCTCCAAAGCAGATTCAAAGAGGTATTGAATGGTCTCCACTCTATTGATGAAAAGGTTGAAAATCGCGACCTTGTGAGGTATGTGTTAAAAGCATTTCCAAGGAATGCCTTGTGGTCATCCATGGTGGATACCTACAAGGTTTCCAAGGACTTATCAATTATAAAGTTAGATGATTTATTCTGTGAGATGGAACTTCATGAAATGACTAACAAAAGCCCCAAGGAGAAGGGAATTGCCTTAGTTGCAGGAGAAAAGAACAAGGAGAAGAAGGAGAAGAAGAAGGAGAAGGAAGTCTCTTCATCCTTATCTTCATCCGAATCCGAGGAGGATGGCAGCGGCTCTTCTTCCTCCGAGATGGCCAATTTTGTTAGAAGGAGTCAAGTTTTCTATCTTGAATACCCTACGAGGAGACGAAGATCTAGTCAATGGATGTCTGTATGTCGAATGAAGGCTCGGTCAACTATAGAAATGCCAAACACCATCACTTCTCTAAATCAGGATGTAATGCAAAATAATTATGTAGAGAGATATTCAGTTGATTCTCAACTCCAGTCTACATCCCAATTACTTATAGATATTAATGTCACCTACGAGGATATAGATGATGGAGATATGTCTAGCAGTGACGAAAATGTTGAACTAATAGAGTCTAGCGATGAATATTTAGAAGATGCTACTATTGATTAATGTGATGTTACTGATAAAACTGGATATAATATTTTTTGGTTTATCATGTAAGTTATGTATTCATTTTATCTCTTATTTATATGATCATGTCTCCAATCTTTATAATGATCTATAGTAATTTTTTTGTGTAGATACTATTATGGCATAGCAGCAGGACGAGCAGCAGCCAGGTCAGCAGCCAGTTGTTCTCCGTGACTACAAGACTCTGAAAATCGTTGGAGAATCGTAAGTAATTATGATTATTATTAATTTAAGTTTAGACCTTATAAATTTTCAAAATTTAATATAATTTATATGTAGGTTTTATCCTGAAGGCCACCGAGTATCGAGTTATATTACTGAAAAATTTAAAGAAAGAGCTTGCGCTGCTGGCATTACTTGGAGACATGTAGATGAGGAGACGAAAACTTTTTATTACAATGAATTTGTCGTAAGTATATTTAATATATTTACTATTCTATTACATACTATTCTAATATTGAATAAACTCATTTGAATAAATTGTATTGCAGAAAAAATATACATGGGAGGACGGTCACAAGGCAGAATTTAAAAATACTTGGAATTCTTATTGTGTCAAGTTGTACCGTGACCACATGTATTATTTGAGGAAAAAAGCGACGTGACCGGCATATGTTGATGCCGAGACTTGGGGTGTATGGACGGTCACCTGGGCTGAAGAAAGATGGAAGGAAAATGCTGAAAAGGCTCGAGCCAACAGAAATACAGAGCCAGGTGGCCCGAGCACCGGAACAGCCCGCCATTCATCTAGATCGAAGTCTATTGTTGAGCATACCATGGACTTGGTAAGTAAATTCAAAGTTATGCAAGTAAATTTTATATTTATCAATTACCATACTTGTATAATTTGGTTCTAATAAATTTTTATAAATAGGAACGAGATCTTGCTCGCCAGCCCACTTGTATGGAGATATTTCTGAAGACCCATAAGAAGAAAGATGGGTCTTTTGTCGATTCTCGATCACAGACGATACACGTACAATTCTTATTTTTATTATATATCTAATTGTTTCTATATTTATTAATATGATAATTTAATTTCAATATTAATCTGAAATTTCTATTTTTTACAGGATCAAATTACAAATAGAGTGGTCGAGGCATCTCAGCCCTCGATAGAGGGGGGAGCCACATACATTGTCCACCGACCAGCTGAATGAGATATACTATGATGTTGTCGGTGGACGGACAAAAAACTCCACCCTCTACGGGCTTGGCTTACAGGCCAAAGTTGCCTTCGATCGTCTGAGGATGCCCAGGGGTCGTGCCTCTTCGTCCGCTTCTTCAGAGATGCAGTCTTTACGTCAAGAAAATCATGAATTGCGCTCTCAAATTGCCTCTATGGATCAGAAGATGAATAATTGGATAGCCGATCAGGAGCGGCAGAGAGCGGCGGATGAACGGAGGCATAAAGCTTTGGTCGATCTTATGAACGTGGTCATAGCTAATTTTCCTCCAACACAACCATCGCAACACGGTTTTGAGTCACAGGAGACTCAAGACCCAACAGACATGGACGAGTAGAGTTTTTTGAGATATATGTTAAATTATGGCACATGTTTTATTTCAATTATGATAAATTTATTTATTCATTATTTGCACTATAATAAATTATATTTTTTTGTTCAGGACTCTGGGTACAGTTAGACATCCTTACAGTTGAGTTATTTTGCAGTTGAGTTATTTTGTTTTAACCTATATATTTTTACTTGATCTTAAGCTTTTGGATAATGTTTGATCTAGGATGATTAATGGTGCATGTAGTTGATCGATAACATCTCAGTGTGGATCTGTTGTGATTAGGGAATGATTTTCTTTGATTTTATCCGTTGACCTTCTATGCATTGCCGTGAGTAGATTGCAATCAGTTTCTACTGATCTTGATGATTTTCCTAGTTGTGGCATGTTTATCTGCTGTGAGTTTGGATTGGAAAACAGGATTAAGGTTGTGATCTGTGTTTTTGGATCATAATTGAAGATCATTAGATTAATCCATGTATTTTTGATCAGATGATTGAATTTAGCGTGATCAGTGGTAGTCAGTTTCCCTCCATCTGATATCTACCATCCAATCCAAGTAACTGACCCTAAATATGCTCATCCTATCTTCTTGATTTTGTTTTAGCATCCAAGCAACAGATTTAGATATAAGACCCTCTAGACTACCATTGAACAAACCAGGCAAAATAGTCTATTAACTGGTAATATGAGACCTATTTATTGTCTATCACAGTAACACTTGAGTACGTAAGCAGTTAAACAACATATTCCATCCACTACCATCGAAACACTAGGTTAATCACAAATCACCACTGAATGACACACCCTGTCATAGGTAAATTATCCAAAAGGAATTCAAGAGGGTTTATTGGTTCATCAAATCATCCAATAAATGATACTACTTCAACAGCAGATATGCCAATAGATTTCAATAGCAGATAAATGATACTACTCCAACAGGAAGAGGAAGAGGATTTATTAGCAACATGCATTTCAGTCAAATGATAATACAAGCTTGGTGTGTTGTTTGATGCTAATGTATTACCATTCTATTTTTCTTATAAGTTTTTGTGACCACCTGATATCTTTTCGTAATGTTTTTAATTTAATATTTCCAATCTCTAGGTTTTCGAGAATGTAGAGAAAGCTCATGATGTTCCATTTGGTTCTTACTTTGAGGTACTTCTGATTTTGCAACCTGATTTCGTCCATTATATTTTTCCACCTGTACATTTTATGTATTTACACTATCAGACTAAGCCAAAAATATTGAGAGTTTTAAAGCCTTATTAGTGCATGCCACTCAGGAGTCTATCCTGTATTTGGTAAGTTGTGATGGTATAGAATGATCTTATGTTATACATTACTAACAGGACATCTTTTTGGTGAAACAGTTTGTGATGCTGTTGGAGAAGTTGGAGAAGTTGTAGAAGTAGTTTCTGAGGTCAATTCCTTTAAGATAGGAGACAAAGTTGTTGGGTTAAGTGCGTGCTTGATGTTCTTTCTTTGAAGTAGATTTTTATTTAGATGATGTATTGTGAAATGTGATGATCATGTATTTAGATGATGTGAATATTTATGTAATAATTGATATTGTGAAATGGTTGATATTTGTGAATGTGATGATTGATATTGTCAAATGGTTGATATTTGTGAATATTTGTGATGATTGAAATTTGAAATGTGTGAATATGTATATATGTGATTATTTGAATATTTGTGATCATGTATGAATATTTGTGAATACGTTTTGAATCTGCCAATTTTTTTTAAGTTACCGACGGATTTCCGACGGAAATAACATTCCGTCGGAAAAAACGCAGCCGTTTTCGACAGAAATCAGAATTTTTCCGTCGGAAATTGCCGATGGAATCTGTAATTCCGTCAGAAATTTCCGACGGAATCAGTAATTCCGTCGGAAATTTCCGACAGAATTACTGATCCCGTCGGCAATTTTCGACGGAATTACTGATTCCGTCGGCAATTTCCGACGGAAATTGGAGGATTCCCGTCGGGAATTTCCAACGGAAACGATAATTCTGTCGGGAACAGATTCCGACGGAAATAATATTCCGTCGGAAAATTTACCGACGGAAATAGTAATTCCGTCGGCAATGAATTACCGACGGTTTTTACTCCGACGGAGAAAATTCCGTCGGAAGTCCGTCGATAAGTGCCTATACCGACGAAATTCCGTCGGTAAATTCCGTCGGTAAGGCTGGAATTTTTTGTAGTGAAGGGTAAGCGATATTTTATATAGTTATAGCTGTTGGGTTCTCCCGGCACAAAACAATAAAAACGCAGCGGAAACAAGAACCCACGAGCGATCCATGCGAAAGAAAACTCGTACAAAGCTATCTATCTAATAGATTTATCTAATGCTTATACCTTTGAAGTGTACCCTTCGGTTATCTCACTCGTCCAAGATGCGCCGGATCTCTTGCACGTTCAAGCGTCCGTGCCTCTATTCGTATCCACACGGACACAATCTCTCAACTTCGGGAGAAGTACCTTAGTTGTGCTAGCAACTTGAGGTAGCTCGAAAATACCAAGAACCTTACAATAAGATTTCGGCCAAGAGTGGAGAAGAGGAAGAAGAGAGGAAGGGAAGGGGATAAGCTTAGGTCAGAAGAAGAAGACCATCTCCAAAGTCACAAGACCTTCTTTTATAATCATCCCATGAATATGAAGAGGTTTGTGTCTCTTTGGCTTCCCCATAAAGAGCACATCTTTTCATGTGGCTCTTCATCTTTTCCCATGCAAGAAAAGAATCTTTTCATCCAATGAAAAGAGACTTTTCTCTTTCCTCCATGCAATCCGACCGGGCCTCTCGGGCTTCCGACTCGGTCTCCCGACCAAGTCTCCCGAGTGGCGAGCTCCCGACCGAGATCCGACTAAACCTCTGTGACTATGATAGTGTATGACCTTGTCCTTCTATCCTTGATATCTAGATTGACCAATGAGGCATAGACCGTGTCATCCTCAATCAATCTTGTGTTTCTTGATCCCCGAGTAGACTCACTCAAACAAATGAGCTCAATATCTCATATTGACTCATTTGAGCATAGCCATGTGTTTCAGTAGTCCTACTCGATCAAGGGGCCCACAGATATCACTCCCGTCATATGGGAGGGATAGATCCCATCTACATCCCTCCGCATAATTTATTACATACCCAGTGATCGCCTTTATAGTCCACTCTGTTACGGGTGACGTTTGACGATACCAAAGTACATAACTCCTTATGTAGGGAACCGTAGTGACTTCAGGTCTAAGGATTATTCATACCAATAGTCACATGAGAAAGTCTATGACACTCATATGACAATCTATGAAACTTTCTCATGGTGGGTCATTCAGTACACATTCTCCAATGTATACCCATGTGTCAACTTGACATCACATATCCATGACTTGTGAGCACAAGTCATCAGTTGACCTACATGCTAGTCTCCATGCATTAATATTGTCCCTGAATATTAATACTTGACTAGGAATAATTTAGTGTAGTGTTCTCTATATTATCTCACTATCGATTCAACCAATTGATATAATGTAGATATGAACCTACTACACAAGGACATTATTATACTTAGTTATTCGGCACAGAATACAAAATAAGTATAATAACCAAACATGCCTTTATTAATATTAGAATATGATATAAAAATGCCTCTAGTCAATCATCACATAATTGGCTCTAGGGTTTCTACTAACAATAGCTGTACTCTCGCGACTTCCACTTATTCCGAGACCCATGTTTACGTTACTTATGTTCTCTAAAATAAGTTGCAACGTTGCCCACCTCTTTTAATTTGAACTGTCGTGTTTCCCACGTTCATAAGGGGGAATGGCTATATTGTCTGAATCTTAGGTCGGCAACAACTCAACACATCGCTTGTTCAAAGTCGAGAAATTGGATCATGCCTCATACCGCCAATGAACTAATAGCCGGTGAGTTGACGTTGAGGAGGATTGAATCATCGAGCACCCAAGAACAACAGGGATTGGTGGAGAGATCTACCAAAGTATGGAAAGAATAACCAGGAAGAAGAGGGTTAGCATGACGGTTAGGGATGTCGCGACATAGCCACTCCGATGCACAAGTAAATTATCAATGGCAGAAAGAAGAATGGAAGAGATTCTAGATCAAGATGTGTATGCGCACACCCCCTCACCCACTAGGGCAAATGATCTTTTATAGAATTGTAGCTTTACTCTCACATCCTCCACGTGTTCCAAGATCTACCTTACGTTACCCATGTTCTCAAAAATAAATGATGACATTGCCCACCTCTCCTCCACAAATAGATTGTCACATGCCCAAAAGTTGGATATACCAGTCCGGATCTAGGAAACCTAGAGTTGAAGACAACTAGGAATCGGAGATCACTCGGAGTCAAAGGCAGCTTGGAGTCGAAGATCACCCAGAGTCAAGGATGGTCTAGAGTCATAGATAATCTTTCTGTTGACTTGGAGCCATTGATGATGCAGAACCAAGAATGGATTTGAGCTGGGGAGCGACATGGAGCAGAGAGCGGTGTCTAGTCGGGAAAGACATGGAGTCGACTATGATGCCAAGTCGGGGATGATTTAGAGCTGGGCATAGAACGGAGTCGACGAGCAATCTATTATTGGCTTTGACTTTGACCACCACCTTAACAAGACTATTGACTTCCCCTTAACTATGTAGCATCCTGATTACCCACCGTATCATCAGTCTTCCCTTCAAATCTAGTTAAAGGAAACGAGGGTTTGATTGACCGAATTGTTATGTGGATGAACAAGGTTGCCCCTGTTGTCCAAACTGCGTAAGTCATGCGGTAAATCTCATGTGTGATTCAAATGATATTGTGCATTAAATGTAGTCATGCTTATTAAATGCACCACATACGTGATCTACTTTGACCCTCGAGGCTATGGTGTAACGGAAAGATGATTAGTCGTTATCATGACATCCGCGGTTCAATTCCTAGCTACGATGCATTTGTAGGAATTTTTCTTTCAAATAGGGCGCGAACCCTAAGACGCTGGGCTTCTGGATCGCCCGTCACGAGCGCTTCCCGATTTACTCGGGCAGCCAGTGGAAAATTTCAATAGGGTCGGATCGGTCGTTTGTGATTGAAAAAACTTAGTTAATCAATTTTTTTACTTTAACTCTCGAAAGGGTGCATTACTAGTACGATTCCAACGTTGCATCTATTAATGTGGTGTGACCCTATGTAAAAGATAAAACATCATCCAAATCACAATGATTACTGAGATTTAGTTTAATCCATGCACCTGATCCAACGGTTGAAATTCCACCTTGTCAGGGCCGGCTCAAGCCTATTTAAGGCCCGAGACAAAAAAAAAAGTCTTTAACATTGTTTAAAATAAATTTACTCGTTCTTTTTCATTTGGACTTGTAACTGACAACCGACTTGGTCGAAAATAAATATATTTAGAATTGTTTAAAAACTAAAAAACATTAAAAAAATGTCTAATTACTCAAATAAAAGACGAAAAGAATAACGCTTACAAAAAGGAATAAATGAAATGGGACAATAATAGAAAAAAAAATTATGTTTCCATCTTCAACTCATCATCACCGCAAATCACAATAAATAAATAAATAAATAATAATACATATACAAATGATAAAACTCAATATAATCCTTAGAAAATGAGGATCGTAACGAGATCAAACTAGCCATTATCATTTATTAAAATCTAAATAAGTCATTTTAGGCACAAAATAAAAGAAAAAATAAATCATATTTATTTTTTATCACCTAAACCAAAATAGTTGTAAACGATAGAATAGAAACAAAAGGGAAATCAAAAAAATATATTTCTGTAAATACATATAAATAAAAGCAAAACTTAATGTCTATCAAGGAAGCGAAATGGCAAAGATATCTAACTCACTATTGCTCAAAAATAATAAAATTCTCTATTTCGATCGAACACAATATGGATGAATCCCTCAACATTTGAACTTAATTAAGCAAGGAGCATAGTAGCACCAACCGAATCAACATGACAGCGTTAGATGTAATTTCTCTTTCCCAATATCAATGTGCGAGAGAAGTACAAAGAGGGGGAGCTAATCAAGGGAAGAGGGGGAACTCGAAAAAAGACAAATATTTTTTATTTTGCATTGCATGGATAAAAAAATTCTAATTCATATTCTTACTAATCAAAAGAGAAAACATCACTAACAAAAAATAAATATAACGAGAGAATGCTAGGGTTCAAAGATATTGAAGAGGAATACATTAGATCTTATAAAATAGCATACATAATAAAAATTAAATTTAAAATATTAAAAAGAGAACCCCTTATGACTCTAACCATAATAAGATTTTTATAAAATTTATAGTTTTGACTAAAAAATAAGATACATAAATTGTTTATCAAAACCTTATTCTTTTCCATTCTCTTAAAATATATAATAAAAATATGTTTAATATATCAAAAATAATGGACCCCAATAAAAATTGAGGCCCTAGGCATAGGCCTTAATGGCCTATGCCTAAAGACGACTCCGCACCTTGTCACTTTGATTGTTGAGATCCAATGGTCAAGAACGAACAAGCAATACTATATTAGGTCGAAAGGAAATGCTATTGCTTTAATCGCGCAATCTTTGCTTATGCAATCGTCGCTTTCATCTTCTTCGTCCGACTTCTCAGTAAGTGCCTACTCCTTGCCTTCACCCTCTGCATTGATCAACAATTGGTCTTATAGTCCACTGTTCCAACTTCCATTCTCCGTATCATACCTCCTGATGGCCGCAAAGTTGTCTTTTGCTCCCACATAGTAGTCCCAAATGGTAATAAATCATCCAGATCACCCTCCACTTGGTTTTGCGACCTTCTTCCAGGGACATTTGGAAATTCAGCTTTTTACCAAAGGACGCACCTGAGAATTGGTATTTACCAAAAGACGTACCAGGGTTTCATTTTTACCAAATGGCACAGCGATTTTAGTGATCTTCCTCTCGCCGACAAATGCAGAATCTCTTTCTCAGTTAAAATTTCGAGACATCTGAACCAGCCGCTTTTTTAAACTTTTCAATTTTAAATAATATATTCTGGGAGTCGACTACAAAAGCATAAGATAAACCCTATCACAACACATAATTTCAAGCCCACGTTGGGCCTGAAATCAGATGATTTCAGGCCCAGCGTGGGTCTGAAATCTTTTGATTTCAGGCCTAACTTAACTAATAGTACTAATTGGTATGCCTCGGTTGGTAGCTAATTACTAGAAATATTAAAGTCACTAAACAAAATAAATACCTTTTGATTTCACTAAACAAATTAAAACAAAACTAATTGGTATGTCTCGGCTGGTAGCAAATTACTGGAAAGAATACTCATTTGGAATTGAGTTAAACAAATTAATAAGCTATAGAAGGGTCTGAAATCTTTTGATTTCAGGCCCAAGCTGTGTTTGTTTTTTTAGTTATTTATTTATTTGTAAAAAAAGTATAACCCCTTTTATATATATAGCTTGAATACTAAATAAGGCTAGGCTCGCTCCACACTTTACCTGTCAAATAAGAAAAGACGAGGTGGAAAAAATGTACAAAATAACTGGACTGAGCTGCACTTAGTGTGTTTGTTTCTGACTTGGAGGTACCAGTGGTCCTTTGTGGATTTACCGAAAGGGCTCAATCCTTTATACCACGGATTGGTTTTAGGTCTTTGACCCTACTTACCAGCTCCACCGTAGGAAATTATTTGATTTCAGGCCCAGCGTGGCCTGAAATTTTTATAACATCAGGCTCGACGTGAGCTCAAATTTTTTTTCCATTTTAAAAATATTTTTTATAATATTTAAAGAGATGATTTTTAAAAATATTAATATAATTTTTAAAAATCATCTCTTTAAAAATCATCTAAAAAACGTAGGGTCTGAAGTTAATATTTTTAAAAAATTATATTAATCTCTTACAAACATGATTTCAAAAAATATAAAGAGATAATTTTTTATATTTGCTTAATATAAATTAATATATTAAATAATATTTAATAAATATATTAATATATAAAAAAACCTATCACAATACATAATTTCAGATTCAAACGCAGGGCCTGAAATCACCCTAAGAGGGCTTGAAGTCAAATGACTTTAGGCCCTGCGTACATTCAAAATTTTTTCATTTTAAAAATATTTTTTATAATATTTAATCATGATTTACTAAATTTATTATTTATAGGGTAATCTTTTATGTTGCAAACTTCTAATGATTATAAATTATGTTGTAATAGGAGTTTTTTAGGTCTATCAGTGGGTTTTCACCAAAACCAATGAGTTTTGGATTTCTCAAAATCCAATATCAATAGTTAGAGTTGAGCTAGGAGGTGTTCTCATCCTTCTTCTCCTTTCTTTTGTTACCTGCCACAAAAGCAAACTCTTTCTCCTTTGGGCTTTGGTTAGAGATCTCATGTAGTTCCATTTCATAAAATAGATCTTCTAACTCAACAAAAGATAAATCCTTAGAAACCTTGTAGGCATCCACCATGGATGACCACAAAGTATTCCTATGGAAGGCTTTGAGTACATACCTCACTAGGTCTCTATTTTCTTCCTTTTCATTGATGGAGTGGAGGCCATTGAGCACTTCTTTAAACCGTCCATGGAGTTCACTTACTTTTTCATTTTCTCCCATGGTGAGGTTTTGGAGTTGGCTGTGAAGCAAATCCTTCTTGGCTATTATGGTGTCATGAGTTCCTTCGTGGAGCTCAATGATTTTGTTCCAAAGATCCTTAGCACTTGTAAAAGGTCACCTTGATCAACTCCTCCTTCGTCATCCCACATTGCAAGGTGACAATAGCTTTGGCATTGGCTTCCCCCTTCCGGATTTGCTCAGCCGACCACTTGGAAAACTCAAGCTCCTTTTCTTCATTATCCTTTGAAAGGGAAAACCCCTCCTTGACAGAGAACCACAAGCCCATGTTGGTTTTGAGATAGAACTCCATCCTTGACCTCCAATATGGAAAATCTGTGCCGTCAAGGAATGGAGGTCGGTTTGTGCTCATTCCTTCTCTTCCAGCCATCTTGTCGATAAGCTCTCGGATGTTAAGCCGTGAATAGAGCCCCAAGCTCTGATACCACTTGTTGGGGACGAGATGGCTATAGAGGGGGGGTGAATATAGACAATCACAATTTCTTGAGCTTTTCAAAAACTATTCTGCACTTCAGAGTTAGGCAGCGGAAGCAAATGCAGAACAAAGAAACTAAGCAGAGAAAGAAAACCAAACCAAACAAACGCTAAGACAGAGATGTACAAGGTTCGGGGATAACTTGCCCCTACTCCTTGGCGTGCCCGTGAGGTGGGCGATCCCTTGATCGTCGGCAGATCAAGCCCCGGTGAACACCGGATATCAAGCGCCTCCTTCTCGGTGGAGTAACCTCTCCACAAGCTGTCTCAGTAGATAAATACAAGATTAAGCACACGAGACGCTCGAGAAGGGAAGCTCACAAAGCTCTCACAGGAATGCAACAAGATCGCTCAAGAACAAAGCAACAGAGAGCACGAACACAGCCCAGCAACAACTTCCCAAGTTTTCTATCTGTCTCGCCTCGTCTCCTCTGCCTCAGCTTCATCACTTAAGCTCTGCTCACCATCACAAGCTTCATCAGCATCCACTGAGCCAGCCTGAACCCACTGACCTCCCTGAGCACTCAGTCCACTGAAGACTCCCTCTCCAGCTGAGCCTCCGTCAGTCGCCAGCTGCGTCAGTTGCCCGTTGAAACCTGAGAATGAGAAACAGCCAAACCTGCTCAACGGAAAGTCTCCCATTGACCCTCCTTGAGTGTTTGAATCACCTGCTATCACCTGCACACTCCAACAGAGGCTTAGCAATGCATATCAAAATATATCAGCAATGTATCAGAGAATCGGCAGTGAAAACAGACGCGATCAGAGCTTCTGACAGCGTATTTGAATTAAAGTGATCGGTCACCTGACCGATCAGAGAGCCTCCTGATCGGTCACCAGACCGATCAGGCTGGTTCCAGACCGATCAGGCTACGTCCTGATCGATCCCCAATGCTCAATTAGAAATCGCGATTTCTTTGAGATTCTCCCGGACCGATCACCAGACCGATCCCAGGTCGTGGATCGTTCACCGGACCGATCCACCCTTATATCGGACGATTTCTGAGTTTCGCAGGCCAAGCCTTCTGATCGGTCACCGGACCGATCAGGGTGTCACCTGATCGGTCAGCAGTCCGATCAGGACATCACCAGGTCGATCAGGAACCGTCCTGATCGATCTTAGGGAGGAGCCCGCGAAGCTGGATCGTTCACCAGAACGATCTGCACAGTGATCCTGATCGGTCATCAGACCGATCAGGAGCAGTTCAGCAAGGGAACTTAACCTCACTGCTCGCTCCCTGATCGGTCACCAGACCGATCAGGAGCCAGTCAATAGGTGAAACGCATACTCCCTGATCGGTCACCAGATCGATCAGGAGCCGCACAGTAGGTTCCCAACCTCACTGTGTGCTCCCTGATCCGTCACCCGACCGATCAGTCATCGCTGGATCGGTCACCAGACCGATCCACGAAGGAGCAGCGTGCCAGAATCCCTGATCGATCACCAGACCGATCCAGGGACTCAAACTTAGCCCTCCAAGCTAAGTTTCCATCCACCTTAGCCCTCCAAGCTAAGGATTTTCCATCTAACTCTCCAAGTTGGGAATTTGCACCTAACCCTCCAAGTTAGGACTTTTCACCTAGCCCTCCAAGCTAGGACTTTTCACCTAGCCCTCCAAGCTAGGACTTTTCACCCAACCCTTCCGAGTTAGAACATCATCCAACCTAGCCCTCCAAGCTAGGCACCTGACCCTCCAAGCCAGGACTTTTTCACCTAATTCTCCAGGATGGGAATTTGCACCTAACCCTCCAAGTTAGGACTTTTCACCTAGCCCTCCAAGCTAGGACTTTTCACCCAACCCTTCCGAATTAGGACTTTTCCAACATCTGGCTTCACTCACTAGGACCCGGCTTCACTCACCGGGATTTCCAACACCTGACTTCACTCACCAGGACCCGGCTTCACTCACCGGGATTTCCAACACCTAGCTTCACTCACCAGGACCCGGCTTCACTCACCGGGATCAGGACCCGGCTTCACTCATCGGGATTTCCATCACCTGGCTTCACTCACCAGGACCCGGCTTCACTCACCGGGATTTCATGCCCAGTCCCCGACCAGGACTTTAACCCAAATTCGCTCAACCAAACTTAAATCATTGTCAAACACCAAAACAACAACCGAGCCAGACTGCATCAACAAGGGATACCTATTTTTGAGGGCCATTGTATTCAACTACCAGTGGTCGATGCACAATCTCATAGATCAGTCTTTTCTTCACAAATAGCACTAGGGCTCCTCATGAAGAAATGCTAAGATGATTGTCTCCCAACAACTCCTGTAACTGAACTTTCAACTCATCCATCCCCTTAAGTGTCATACATTACAGAGCCATTGATATTGGTACTGTCCCCGAAATTAATCTCAATCATGAACTCCTCTTGCCTCTTCGAAGGCAATCCAGAACGCTCCTCCGAAATTATATCCGGAAATTCTTGGACCACGGAAACATCCGAGAGCTAAGAGCTACCACTGTCATCGGCTCTAACCAGTGGCAACCGAACCCTAGCAATTGTGCGATGAAATCACTGAGCCTAAAACACAGAGATGGTCGAAAATCCCATCATCCCTAGTGCCAATAACACCCTATGAGGGCTAGTTCGGAAATCGAAACGTAATCACTCTCGCTTGGCAATCGACTGTGGCATGCTAAATTGTCAACCAATCCATGTCTAGGATGATATCAAACTCTATGATCTCGAGAACCAGTAAGTCCACGGTGAGGGTATAACAACCAAAACTAGTGGGCATCTTTTGACCTTCTCATTAACGTCCAATACTTCTCCGAAAGGTAAGGACACAGCTAACCTTCAAATCCTCCGCACTCTAGTGGGTCATACATCCCGATGTACCATCGAAATTATCTAACCACATACGCCCAAACGATGAGTCAAACTCCCTCATAGAATAGTGTAGCGACTAGCGAGTTGACCAATCATCGCCTCATAACCCAATACAGTCCAATTCCTCCACTCAATGTTCAGAACCCTTTGAGGTCTAACTCCATAACAAGGAGATAGAGACACGTTATCTTTCAGGAGTATCTCAAAATAATCACGAAGTGATTCTCTGTTCCCTAAAGGTCATCCTAGGTGAGTAAGTGCAAATCATAAGGCCACCTCAGTACAAATCATAAGTTCGAAGGTACT
Organism: Boesenbergia rotunda; assembly: GCA_024364735.1. Lineage (NCBI taxonomy): Eukaryota > Viridiplantae > Streptophyta > Magnoliopsida > Zingiberales > Zingiberaceae > Boesenbergia > Boesenbergia rotunda. The sequence continues at coordinate 51,989 of JAGFNQ010010422.1, read as the reverse complement.
TCCTTGGTTATCCAAACCATGTACACGTGGTAACCCGTAAGTGTCAAGCAATTAGCTCCACACTTCTCCGCAAGCCACCCATCAACATGTACATTCTAGGTCATCAACCAAGTGCAAGTGATCCGTGGTCAAAGTCTCCATGGAATAGGATGTATCACTCCTCTACTAACAATAATAGTATGTGGCTAATACTACCCTTTTACATCAATGTAGGTCATGTACCCTAAACGTGCCTTCCAAGTCACCTAACGATGCACGAGCAACCCAAAGATTTGAAACTCCTTGAACCAAGGTAAGTCGATCGCATACTGATCCAGTCATCTATGGTAGGCAACCCTAGTCCTCGCCCAGCTGATAGTAGCTAGTATAAGTACTATGAATAGTAAGGTCCAAGAAAAATCAAAATCCTTAACCTCCAATAGGTTATCGACAGATTTGACCTTGGCTTTCCGACTTATTAATCGGTGCTACTAGAGAATTAACATTCTCCGCTCCAAGGTCTCATCCGCAACGTGTCAACTAGTTGCTCCCATGAACGATTGCGAATAAGATAGATTGACTATATATTAATATAACTAAAACCAAGTATATGAATAACTATCCATCCAGTATGCATATACGATCCCACTAAGCTGGAAAAGTCTAACCAATCATAAATCTAATAGTGAATACTAAAGGTAGGATAATTCCAGAGAGATATACCTCTTGTCGCTTGGAGAAGTCCCATCACCACCAAGTCTCATACATGACCACGTTGAGAAAATGACTGTAAAAATCCGAAATCGAAGATAGGTTGGTATCACAAAATTGAGCTCTGATACCAAATAAATTGGACATCAAGTTCAAAGGTCTAGCATCGACATGGTGAGAGCACTTGCGACACTCACGAGACCGACAAGACAAGACCAAGATCAAGGATTGGGAGAAGTTGAAGAAGAAGATGATGAAAGGTTGATTTCTTCCCTTTAGCTACACTCAAACTTCATCCCAAAGACAACTAGCTTTAGCCATGGAGGACAATAACTTCAACATTCAAGAAGACTTTGATGAAGAGGTACTTTATGCTGATGGCTCTAAAACTTTAAGTGATCATGAGAGTTTGTTGATTTCAAAGGATTCGCTTGAAGAATCAGATAAATCTGTAGGTGGCACAATTCCGAATAGCTCAAATTATGATCAGTGCTACTCTCTCGATCGTCCGCTCGTAGGAGGCGGCAAAGATGAAGACAAGACTGAGACACTTAACGATCCTATTTATGACGATTAAGGAGTGGACGAAGCATTTGATGATGATCCCTTGTTCGTTCTTAATTCGTGCTCTGCCCAACAAGGTAATTTTGAATCTTTTATCAAATTAAATCAAGTCATTGATTGTAGACCATCTAAGGAAGGCTTAAAGGGAAAGACCGAAGAGATTAGTGAGTCAGTGTACGACGATGATGAAGTCAACAACAATGAGAGAGCTGAAATTATTGATATCTCTTTACTTTTCGGGTCAAAGATTATTTTTTTTTCTTTACATGAATGAATATCTTTTAATTATAATTTCTTTCCTTTTTGGATAAAAGATTTAATTTCTTTTTTTACAAGAATAGAATTAATATCTTTTAATTATACTTTTTTTCTTTTATTTGGGTCTTAGATTGTGGTATAAATAAGACCCTATTTAAGTGTCGGGAATCATCCACTATTCATAATAAAATTATCTATCGATGATGGTTTCTTTTTTTATCTTCTCCTCATTTGTCCTCTTCTCGCTATCCCGCCCGGGTTAGTACCATTGTTCTTTTTCTTAAAGTTCCTTGTAATTTTTGGATATCTATTTCCTAGTATTTGTGCATGAATCAACGGGTCTTCGGTATTCGTACGTGGATCAATGGATTCAATAGCGCACAAAATAATCACTATTCTGTCCAGCATCAATAATGATATCTAATTTATAGACGTTGAAAATTTGAAGGTCGTAGTGGAAGGTCTGATTGCTGATTAGAGAGTATGTCGCCGATGATGAAGTACAGATAATCGGTCCACAAGTGTGGCGCAAGGTTGTCCTCGATCGTCTCACGTGGGATCTCCATCCACAGTCGCTCCCCTGCAACGTTGACGTAAGGGTATGTCGGCGTGGAGGACACGTTAATCCGATCGTGGCAGTCACGGTGGAGGGACCATGTCGATGACTACACCTCTGGGGGTGAGGCCCTAGCTATGGAGGGAGTGCTTGTGGCTGTGAATGCCAACAAAGAAAGGGAAGGAGGATGAGTAAGAGTGGTGGAGAAGGGAGATGGTATCATAGGGGAGGATGGTGATGGGAAGAGCGAGACGAGTAAGATGGTTAAAATCTGAGAATGAGAGCCTAATCTCAGAGTCAAAGATGAGAATAAAAGTAAAGACTCTTGTCCATGACCAGCGTTAGACTTCGTCTCTGAATAAAACTTTTGATTATAGAAGATTTTTTTATTAAAAATTCAAAAACAATATTCAGATGAATTTTTAAATCAATGTATGTATTATTTTGTAATAAATAAATAAATAAAGGAAATGATAAATAATTAATCTTTTCCTTCATGAAATAAACGGTTAAGTTTTTTTTATTGTGTGTTTTTTCTTCAATTTTTAAGTTTACCCTCTAAGTAAATAGGGGTTAAAAGAATATAAAAAATTATTTGCTTATCAAGTAGGTTAAGTTAGCCATACCCAGCGTCACCTTGTTGAGTCTGAATCTTCTGCCCTTGTTTTTTTTCGACTCCATATTATTATCGGGCTCACCGTCAGTGATTTCTGTCGATCCGCATCAAATTATACCTGGAGATGATGAATTCAAGGAAATCATCGTCAATTACAATCGTGCCCAAATCTTATCCGAATATGACATGATTGTAATTGACGACAATCTAGTAAGGAAATAATTAATTATAATTTAATATGGTCATTATATTTTGACATTTGTGTTACCACCGAGAGCTGGGTTATAGCCCAGAACACTCCTTGGATTGCTCCGTCCCTGACGGACGTTCCCTTCGATCCCCCGTTTACTGCGTATGTGAAAAAATATATAGAATTTCAATCATTTACATGGTGTGCGTTAGATGATGTGGTATATATATTTTGTGCTTATCTTAATAAATAAATGGCAAAATCAAAAGAGCAAGCCAAATTGAACGTCCCTTGTTTTTTGATTTTTTTTTTTTTTTATAGAATACTCATAAGATGTTGTATCCCTAAAATATCTTTTCTCCCAACGTTTTTTCAGAAACTACTGATGTCTACCCCATCATGAAATTGCTATCGGATTGAATAGCTGGTACACTGTATAAAAACTACTAAGGGGGCGTATGGTTTAAATTTATTAATCAGAATGGTAATGAAATTCATTGAGGGGTCAATGGGAATGAGAATCATGATTTCATTGGTAGTGTTTAGTTCAAATCCTGAAATGAAAATTATTATCATTGATGATGTTTGGTTCAATTTAACTTTAGTAATGGGAATCCATAAAAATTTCAAAGTTAACTAAAATAATAGAATTTTACAAAATAGAGAAAGTGAAATAAAATGAGTTGAGAGATAAATTAGAAAATATAGAGAGAAATTATGAGAAATAAGGTAAAAAAAGAAATTAGAAGAAAAAATAGGAGAAAATACAATAATAGAAAAAATAAAGATAAAAAGTAAAGAGAGAAAATAAGATAAGATAGATGTGATAAAAAATAGAGAAAATCACTAAAAAAATATAGAGAGAAAAAATGATATAGAAAATATAGAGAGAGAAAGTGATAGGAGATAAAGAGATAAGTAAAAAATAAATATAGATAAATTATGATAAAAGAGGTAGAGAGAGAAAATAATATTAAATATATATAGAGAGAAAATGAGATGAGAGAGGTAGAGAGAGAATGATATAGAAAATGTAGAGAGAGAAAGTAATATAGAAAATATAGAGAAAAAGTAAAAAATAAATATAGATAAATTATAATAAGAGGGGTAGAGAGAAAAAGTGATATTGAAAATATATAGAGAGAAAGTGAGATGAGACAGTAGAGAGAGAAAGTGATATAGAAAATGTAGAGAGAGAAAGTGATATATGAAATATACAAAAAAAATAAAAAATAATGATAAATAAATTACGATAAGAGAGGTAGAGAGAGAAAGTGATTAACAAAAATACAGAGAGAGAATGAGATGAGAAGGTAGAGAGAAAGTGATATAGAAAATATAGAGAGAGAATGTGATATAGAAAATATAGAGAAAAAGTGATATAGAAAATATAAAAAAAAAGTGAAAAATTAAGATAGATAAATTATAATAAGAGAGGTAGAGAGAAAAAGTAATATTGAAAATATATAAAGAGAAAATGAGATCAGAAAGGCAGAGAGAAATTAATAGAAAATATAGAGAGAGAAAAGAATAAATATATAGAGAGAAATTTTAAAATACAGAGAGAGAAAGTAAAATGAGATAATATAAAGAAATAGTAAAATGAAAAATATAAAATAAAAAAAGGAGTGTTTTGGATATATGAAAAACAAGGAATAATTGAGGAATTTGATTGATGAGGAGGGAGTAGGGAATGAAAATAAGAAAATAATTCCCTTATTTTCATTCCAATTGACACTTACCAAACAGTGTCAATGGGAATGATTACTATCCATTCCCATTCCCTAGTCCCTATTACCCTAAACCAAATGCCCCCTAAATAAATACAACATTATATATTTTTTTTCCAATACTATTTTATTACAACTAAAACTAACTATTACAATACATAAAAATTATTATATAAATATTACAATGTGTAGAATTATTATGTCGCCACCACGACATGTAACACATAATTCAATACTGATACCAAATACTTGATATCTTTTGCAACTATTTTAAAATAATTTTAATTAATTTAAAATCATTTTATTAAAATTCAATTAATTTTGATGGCATTGATAAATAATATTTTGATACAATATTATTTAAAATTTTAGAGTTTAATATTTAACTAAAATCGATAACAGCTACTCAAGTAGTCATTATAACTTGTACAAACTAGGCAAGAGCTATTACAACAACTACTACAACATAAAAAATCATTTATATCATAAAGTCACCTCAAATATATTATAACAGTTATAGAATAACTTTACTTTTCTCAATAACTTATAGATGTAACAACTAGATAACTTGTATTTGATACCAGATAACTACTACACGTCACTAGAATAAGAGACTTTCGAAATTCAATCAGTAATGGCCACCCTTTTGATTGTTTTTTTTTATATATAAAAAGAGACCCTTTTTAATAGTTTGTAAAATTTAGAGTGACTTTTTTTATTTTTGCTCAAATATAAATCTTCAACTCACTCATCTAACATTGGATTCACAAGTCTGCAATTTCCAATTTGAACTAATTCTTGTAAGAAAAGCTACCAAATAGTTGAAAGGGAATAAATACAGTGCAGGGAGTGATTGCCGCAAATTTGTAGGAATACCCTATGAAATAAAGGTTGTAAAACATCAAACTCATAAGATACTTGTGGTCTGCACAACACAGGTTAACGGTTGATATGGACACTAGTAACGTAGAGTAACGAAGAGTGAATTTGAGGAGAAAGCAGGGAGGGCGGAGATAATGAATAGATAAATAACTTATTGACTACTGTGAAAGGACATATTTCCAAAGTACTGGAGTTACTGGTTCATCAATCATTGACAATGGTAAAATACTCGGAAGAAAAAATGAAAGTAAAAAAACTTCATCATTTGATGACAAAATGCAAACAAGCATTGATGCATTAATGGAAAATGATAGTCAAAATATGGGAACTTCCTGATTTAACTACAATTCAACAGTAACTAAATATTAGCAGGTGTTGATGGAAAAAAGAAGAGGTAAATAGTCCGCCAGGAGTACGAGTAATCATTATTGTACCTAAGTTTACTTGATCTTCTTCTTAGGCCTCAGCTGCAAAAGAAATTTAACACAAAACATAAGTTGCATAATAGAAAAGGACAAGAATCTGCCGGGCATAGAGGTTTCAGAAATAAGATCAAGGCATTCAAATTGAAAGACAAAATGACACTGATCACCTGATTGCTATGGCCACACTTCTTTTTACGGCAATTCACAGCCCTTGGGTGCAAACGAGCATAACACCTAATACGGAATCAAAATTTTAGTAGAAAAAATTGCATAAAGTATCGTAAATGATACCACAGATTGAATAAAGGAGACACCAACAGAATAATGAACTCAACATAGTAGGCTATAGCAGGCAGGCCAGATATTATTACGCCTCAAAAAGTTTAGCTCATTAGACAAACTTTCTTTCACACATCTAATTGATTCATCACCCATGCCTCGTCTATAGCCTACACAAACTAGGGAATCTTTACTAACAAAGTAGAGAAAATGACAGACATCCAAAATAAAATTCCAAAAACAAAACACAAATTATCAGTATACTCTAACAAATTGATATGCAAGTGCTACAGAACTGTTGTAACCGGATAATGTACAATGCAAGTATCTATATGAAACAGGAACTTGCATCTTACTAGCTAATCGTTTGAGCTGAAATGAAATAAGCATAGATGAAAAGATGAACTCTAAACTGTATATTACCATAATAGTGTGTTACTATTAAGACTCAAAATTAACCTAAAATCAGTGTTATTAAAAACAGACCGGACCAGATGGTTCAACCAAAAAAAATAAAGCAGACCCATGTTCATGTCCAGTGGATTAGTTAGATTGGGCAATAAGTCAAAATGGTTAAAACAAGTGTGCTATGTGGTAAATCAAGGGCCGTGCACAACAGCACAAGCCCATTATATATATATATATATACATGATTTTGCTCTCCTGCGGACCGTGATGTGCGGACTTCCCGTGCAAATCAAACACCTAGACCGATCAAGGAAGGCCCTGATCGGTCTGGCGCCCCGGTCGTGCACGCGGTCCGCAGGAGAAAAGAACCGTGTGTGACCCTCACAAGATACATCTGACATAGGATTAAAGGATTGTTGGAATTCAACATATTTCAACGAGGTACCACATTTAACGTCTAAAAAGCTACATGTTCCACCTATGAAAACCAGCTACCAATGGATAATACAGCTGATGGAGTATAGGAGATTCAATTTATGGACTTATGGCAACCTCTACAACAAAAAAGAGTATGAAGGATTTTAAGCCATAGTTCCATTTACAGTAAGAGCAATGATAGAGAACGTGAAATTTTAGCGTGAAACCCAACGTGAATGACGTGGCACTTTTTATATACATGTCCGATTGTCGCTCGGACAGTGGCGGCGGCCTCCGGCCGCCGCCCCGAACAAAACTATAACCTGAGAGGATCGGTGCAATTGGGTTTCATGTTGGATTCACGTTGAGTTTTTCATGTTCCCAATCATTTTCCTTACAGTAAACGTTACTTATACCACCAGAAAACGGAAGTACATCATAAGTAATTCTTCGTATGCAATATGCAAACAAAAGCAATCCAAACCATAGTTTCTTTGCCAAAACACAAAAGGAAAAGTCGTAGCCAGCATACTTTCTGCATATCATCTTTTCCTGGTTGTACTTCCGAGCAAGAGCCATAAGAGAAGGCTCAATAATTCCACCCCTAAGCCTCAGCACCAGATGAAGGGTCGACTCTAATAAAATCGTTAAATAATCAGAGGAGAACCTAATAGATGTAACAGAAAAGTCCAAATAGAATCAAAATCAAACCTTTTTGAATGTTATAATCCGCTAGAGTTCGTCCATCCTCGAGCTGCTTTCCGGCAAAGATGAGCCTCTGCTGGTCAGGCGGAATACCTTAAAACGCACAAAAATGAGTAAGCGTAAAACGAAAAAGGAAGAGAGAGAGAGAGAGAGCGAGGAAAAAAAACGAAAATGATTTATAAGAACAATAAAAAAAATTATCGGGAAAAGATCACCTTCCTTGTCTTGGATCTTGGCCTTGACGTTGTCGATTGTGTCGCTGCTCTCGACCTCAAGGGTGATGGTCTTCCCCGTGAGCGTCTTCACAAAGATTTGCATCGTCGCCGATCTCTTATCTACCTTTCCTCTATACCAGAGAACGATTGTCAACCTAAGCCGGCCGAGTTATATAGTATATCAGTTGGTCGATGTAGGGTTTCCATTTTTCACCAATTGGCTAAATTGCCCTTAATTTCGGATCTTTCTATATATATAACATAAGAATCCGTAGTCTGACCTCAGTCGGGTGCAGATCTTGGATTCGTTCGAGAAACTGAATCCGCTAAAGTCGCAACTTTTAACCCGATGAACTAGTTCAGTTTCTTATAATAATCCCAGATTTACCACGGCATTCAAAGTGATACCGTTGGGAGGAGGCGATGGATTGATGACGATATTTGAAAGTTGACTGAGGGTTAGCTGTTGACCGACCAATTGAGGTGAGCCGGTTGGACGAAAGCGGTCGAACACCCTCGCTCTGCAAGAAAAAAAAAATTATTAGAGGTTGACCAGAAGGTTTCCGTTGCAGACACTCTGATAATTAAGTTGGTGCTCCGACAAAAAAATTGAGAGCGAAAACAATAGAAAAATTATAAAGCATATTTGCGCGTGAAAAATTGTAAAGTATATTTGACTCTTATATAGGCGTGAGCGACAGACTAAAACTTGTCAAGGTATTTTGTCAAGCTTAAATGCTGAGATTTAAGAATGCTCAGATTTAAGAATAAGATTTGCTAATTTAAGAGGGGACGATGCAAAAAAAAAAAAAGTGGAACTGCCACATTAGCGGCTCCCTAGTCCCGGCTCCACAAGTGTCCAGAGGGGGTAAATCACGATTTTACTGGTGGGATAAGGCGTCTGGGGCCGAGAGGATTTAAGCCAACAGATCAGGTTTTTATCCCGTGTACGACTGACGACTCTCGAACCTGAGACCTCTGATGCAAGCAGTCAGACGCCTTACCAACCGAGCCAGCCCGTGGGGGCAATTAAAGAGGGAACGAGGTTGTCATCTATCGTGTCCAGCTTCATAATCATTCCCCTCTCTTAATTGTCTAACATATATTGGTTTGCGTGCGTCAAATTTATGTCCTCTCGAAGTACTATATATTGTATAATCATCCCCTCTCTTAATTGTCTAACATATATTGGTCTACATGTGTTAACTTATTATCTCCTCGAAGTACTATACGAATCCGAAGAATCTATTTGTACGTTGTTCTGGAAGGAGTCGACGTCGACAGCCAGTCACCGGGGTTCATCCCACGTGGAGGTTGATGTTGAGGGAAGGAACTCTGCACCCTACGAGATCAACACGAGCGTTAAGGGAACACGTCGGATGTTGTCCGACGGAGCCCACTCCGACGCCCAAGTCAGTGCCTCGTTGGAGAAAGGTGTAAGACAGAAAAAAGAGTATGAGTCGTAGAGAAGGCGTAACCCCCTTTACCAGAGGGGTTGGGGTACCTTATATACCTGAGGAGGCGAACGTACGTGTCTCCATTATCTTCGCCATGTTCACCCTATCTTCGGTTACTGAATAATCCTTGTAACAACCGTCACAGTTATTAAATCAGGGTCATTACAAGGATGAAGGCACTAATGACCGTGGATTACGGGTCATGCTCATCTCGTGATTATTGATGATTATTATCTGCAGATAGGGGGACCGTTACTTGATGTCTAAGGCAGCTCGGGCTCCGCTACCCCAAGGTGATTTCGGGGTCTTCTGGCCCGGGTGAGCGCGGGCGCTCTACTTCCCCGAGGTGGTCTCGGGACCCGACTTCCCGGGGAGACTCCAGGAGGAGTTTTATGATCTGCTTTCCCTATTTGTGTTCACCGCAGGGGGCCCTAGGGTGTCCCGGGAACTCTAAAAGGAGAGTTGCTCAGACTCGTCACGTCTTGCCACGCAGCTTCTCCATCCCACGTGCCGGCCACGTGCTATTCGACCCCATCATAAGCCCCTCCCTTCAAGTCTAATCGAAGGAAATGTGTCTGACTGATTAGACTGGTAACGTGATGAAGAAGTTGTGCCTAGGTGGCCTCTCCATCTTAAAAACTTGTTCGCTGGCGGCCTTCGGGGCTCTAAGAAACAGCCCATGCAACCGGGGCTTTCGGGTGGTTTTTTGAATACGTCCAGCATTCCCGCAAATTTGGCAGCGGCGCTTTAACGGCTATTTCAGGCCCCTTATAGATACCTGGGGTCTTACAATGGCAGCTCGGTCGCCTCACGAATGTGGTCTTGCCACGTGGTCTTGCCACGTGGTCTCTCCCCCTTAGTGTAGTGAACTCTTACCAATGTCTGCCGCGGGTCATACGAAGCGACAACAATAAGGGCTAGTGGCTCCTCAGGAGGACCAATCAGCGCCATGGACGTGTCGCTCTCTTATTGTTTATAGTGATGCGGCTTCTCCCTATAAAAGCGGGTGCAACGACCCCCTTTCACCTCCCTGCCCTAGCTCTCTTCAAGTACCCTCCTTCTCCTGCTATTCGTCTCGCCGCTATGTCTTTTTCACGAGGGTAAGTTTTTGTCTGTTCTCCCCTCTCCTCCATTCCCCATGGCCCCCGTGGAGAAGAAAAAGAAACTCCGAGATGATAGTGAGGGTTCCTTGGGGGAACTAAAATATCGCACCGAGTGGTACGACACCATTTCTTCTAAGGTTAGGTTAGAATCCCTCCAGGCCGCCTGCCGGAAGTATGGTATCCCGGAAGGCTGAGAGATAAGAGTTCCGACTTTAGACGAGTCACCTGTGCAAACCCCTAAGGATTTGTTCACCTTCTTCCTGGGGCAACTGGAACTAGGGCTTCGCTTTCCTATTCCTCCTTTTTATATGAGTGTCGCCAAATACTTCGGCATCCCGCTCCAACAACTGGCTCCGAATGCCTTTGCCCAGATGGGTGGAGCCTATATCCTCTTCAAACTTTTTGACATTCCCTTGACCCCCGATTCTTCCATTTCTTTTTCATCCTAGTTGGGTCCCGAGGGGCATTTGGCTTCACCACCCGTTCTGGTCATAGGTTTTTGGGGGGTCTCCCCTCTTCCCACAAGGGATGGAAGGAGCGATTCTTTTATATCCAGCTCCCCGAGCGTCCCTTCAGTCATATCTACTGGACGGAGAACATGCCCCCTATTCCAGAGCTCGGCGACTTCCAGTAGGACGCGGGGTATCAGAGGGCTAGGGGCATCCTGGCAGGGATGGATTTTCACGGGCTTCAGTTGGTGCAATGCGAGGAGCTCTTTTATCGGGCTGAGCTTAGTTCGAAAGTCACGAGCCTTATCTCCAATCTTCATAAGTTATTTTTCGTTTTGTATACTTCCCGGTTAAGGCTAACTGATGGCCTTTTGTTTCTGCTTTGTAGATGACGTCATGTTTTCTCGAGTTATGAACCGGATCCTGAAGTGGGACCAGGCCAACGAACAGGCGCTGGTTCCCGGTTCAACCTCTTCCACTCCTGTGGGAATCTTCATTGAGGGTTGCCAGGAAGCGTCCGCGCCCTCGCCCTCCGGGGACCGGGAAACACTAGATGCTCCTCAAAATATTGAGGGATCAGAGCGGCCAACGAGCCCAGAAGGGGGTTCTACTACCTCTCCGACCAAGGCGTCAAAGGGGGAAGCTGTACCCCCCTCCCTCTGTTGCACCCGCAGAGACCCAGGCTACCGAGACAAAATGGCGAAAACGGCTAGCCCACAAGACCCACCCCCTGAAGAGGTTGAAGAAAGGTCTATCCTCAGAGTTTTTAAAATCTTTTGGTGACGAGACTCCAACTCCCCGTTCCCCGAGGGATCAGCAAGATTCTCCCCCATATGCTGTGGCGGGCACCACCCCCCTCGCCCATGACTCGGTCCCCCCGACTAACCTTCCTGTTGCTCCGTGCGGTAAGGAGGCGTTAAAGGACGTACCCAGCTTCCCCCGGAAGGTCCCTGGGGCAAAGAAGACGGCGTCAAAGGACTCCCAATCCATCCGGATAAAGGGGGTCCCCCTCAGATGGTCAACTGCGGGCTTCTAGCTCGGAGGAGGACATTCCCGACCCGCAAGGTGTCCCCAGTCAGTCGGGACCACCTGCAGAGGAAATCCTTTCTCCTCCTATCAAACCAGGGCAATCAGCTGGGTCGGCTCAATATCTGGTCATGTTGCATCAGTCTCTTATGACGGTGATTATACTTAAGTTCTTCTTTTTTTCTATTTTGCTACCCTGCCCTGATTATCTTTGTTCCGCCTCGTAGGTTGCCTCTAATTGCGTAGCCACGAGCCGCTTATTGTGCTCCGAGGGGGTCACTGAAGACCTTCTCCAGCGAGTGGTGGTAGCAGAGACGGAGGCTGGAAGAGAAATATAAAACGATTTCAAGTGGTGCTGTTTTGATGGGCAATAATGCATCCTACAGAATCGCTGGCATTGGTACGGTCAGAATTAAGATGTTTGATGGTGTCATTCGGGCACTTAGTAATGTGAAGCGCGTCCCTGATTTGAAGAGAAATATGATCTCTTTGAGTATTCTTGATTCTAAAGGGTACAAGTACGCTGGTGAAGGTGGAGCTGTAAAGATCAGTAAAGGATCTCTTGTTGTGATGAAGGGACTAAGGAGAACCGTCAGTTTATATGTTCTACAGGGATCCACAGTAATTGGTGATGTTGTCGTCACAAGATGACATTGATAAAAGAAGATCATTTACAAGAAGCTTGTAAGGAAGCTATTTGGTTGAAAGGACTCTTCAATGAGCTTAGGGAAGACTTGCAGATTACTACAGTCTTTTGTGATAGTCAGAGTGTCATTTTCTTCACGAAGGATCAGATGTTTCATGAGAGGACAAAGCACATTGATGTGAGACACTCCCTATAGACAAGTTTAAGCATTACTTGGACTTGGTTGGTGTTAAATGCTGAGATTTGCCTGTGGCGCTTTTGTGGAAGAGGTGGAGAATGTTCTTTTGAAGATTTATGGAATTCACATCAAGGTGGAGATTGTTAGAGTTTGGTGACCCGAATTCAGTTTGATATGTTAATTTATTATTAGATATTTTCTTATTAATATGTTAATTAATAGATTCTTCATAAATCTGTTAATTAATAGTTTTATTATTAATTTTTTATTTGACTAAATATCCTAAGGTCTCTATAAATTGTGTATCTCATGGATAAGTTTAATCAATCAAGAAAGTTATTTGGTTATCTCTTTTTTCTTTCTCTTTACCTCTTTTTCTCTCTACTTCTCTTTACTTTATCAGAGTCGCCGACTTTGTATTCCATCGTTCATAATGATTTTTCCTCCTCTGCCCGTGATTTTTCCCGTCAAGGGTTTTCCACATAAATCTGGTGTGTTCTCTATTGTTCTTATAGCCATTTTTCGTGCTAATCTCGTTACATTGGAACTGATGGGAAACCACACCTGGAATTTGAGTTGGATAGTAGATCGGAGCTAACTAAGCTATCTGAACCGACTATGAAGCTGTGGTCGGAATTGAGAATTTTGGAGGTGAAGAGGAAGAAGTTGGATCTTGGTGGTAGGAAGATCGCCTACCAAATCTGGATGGAGATGGTGGCGGATGAAAGATCGCCAGAGATAGAGAAACCCCTTGTCTTCCGGTTGAAGCGTGTTGTGGAATAGCGTCGGTGCGAGCTATGGGAAAGAAGCGAATGGGTAGGTAGGGAAACCCCTTACCTTGTGAATGGGAGATAGAAGATCAGCGGAGAAAGGGCAACCCCTTGACCTTCGGTGGTGAGTTATGGTCGATGAGGAGGAGGTCGGCGGTGATGGTTGGCGAGATGGAGATGTGATCGGTGGCAAAAGGGATTCATTCGCTCATGCGCCTCTGCCAATCCGTCTCAGGGACAACACGAAGGAGATAAATCATGAAGATTACTAACCCGGATGCTGTGGTTGGCGTGTGGGAAGGGTAGGCATAATAGCTTTATTAGGTTTTGATCCAGACACCTCATGGCGGCAACACCCATGCACTAACTATTAGTCCATTTCGTGAGAACTGATGGAGATGTGATCAGAAGTAGACCCGACTACGGTTCGAAATAGATGGTTCGTGGGAGATCGACCATAAACCTTAACCGCCCAAGACAGTTACGGTTCACAGTTCGAAACCGCCAGCTCACAGTTCGGTTCACGGTTCGCAACGGTTCGTGATTATTATATTAAAAAATTAAAAATTTATTTAAAAAAAGGGCTTGCACTTATTTAAGTTGCCTACGTATCCCCTTAAAGTATAGGGGAATCAAAGCCCACGTAGTTTTTTTTACATTTTTACCCTTTTATAATTTACATCACTTACTTCCATTTCCTCTCGTTCCCATTGTATTCGTTCCTTCGGTATCAAATTTCTCGACTTCGTCTTCTGAAAGTTGCATTCCTTAAATTCTTTTCTCGGCTCTGGTCTAATTGTCTAGTAATACTTGAGCTCTCAATGAGTCGGGAGACATAGTGTTGGAGTAATCTATGGTCCGTGGGACCATGTATTTTGATGTTTGGGCAAAGGGTTTAAGTTAGGTTTGCACTTGTATTTGATATGTGTAAATAAGTGTGCAGGTTCTGCAAGATACACATAGACTCATCTTGATGGCTTCAGGTCTGGTGAAGGATGGTGCATCCGAGGGACCATGGACAAGGCAGGGACGATGAGCCGAGGGAAGCGCACTTCGAGGCATACGCGAAGGATAACATGTGGACATGAGCGCGCGGACTTGTATGCATCCAAGGGACAAGAATCAAAGTCGAAGAAGGCTTGAAGGCAACAGGTCGAGGCTGCAAGAAGAGTCAAGTGAGTCGTGAGGGTCCGAGTGCTGAGTGAACTATACTCGGGATGGGAAACCCTAGGCTTCGGATTTGGTCAGACGATTGATGTGGGATCAATTGACTGGTAGAACTCACAGAATGATCAGTCGACTGATCTTTGTGCAGTCGACTGGTGTCGGCTAGAATTCGAATGGGTTGTAACATTCGAATTTAGCTGGATCAGTCTACTGGTATTGAAACCAGTCGACTAGTAACGACTAGTTCAACCACAAGCTCTATTTAAGGGAGCTCGATTTGGCTGGCTAGGATTGACGAAATTGGTCTTGGTTAGAGGTCAATTAGTAGTCTTGGTGCTCAGGTATGCTTACAAGGTTGTAGTGAGGTTTCTCCACCGACAAGTAATAACATGAGCTAGCTGGAAGCTTTCCGGGGAATCATCCACCGATAAATCGGGATCGTCCATCTTTTGGGCTGTCGTGGAGTAGGAGATTTATCTCTAAACCACGTAAATCGGTGTGTCTCTTCTAGTTGTTAGTTTTAGTTTATATTATTCCGCTTGCGCAACTAACACTTGTAGGAAGAGAAGATGATAAGTGGGTGATTGGCTATTCACTCCCCTCTAGCCATACGATTAAGTCCTGATGGCACATAGTTGATCGTCGTTCATCTGATATGTTGCTGCCGACACTGAACATCTGCTCCACCGCAATAGTTGACACTGAATAAACTAAAAATTCTTTGGCAATGACGGAGAGAACAGGAAAGCTTTGAGCCTTCTGTGACCACCACTTTAAGATATCAAAATCTTTGCTATCTGCTTTATTAAAATCAAAAGAAGACATAAAATAATTTCCAAGTTCTTATGTGGAACTTAAGGATCCTCGTGGACGTTTTATCCATTCTTTTAATAAAAATTGTGCTTTTGTAAGTTTTAAATTAGTACTAGTAGGTTGTTGTGTTTCAGAAATATTAGTTTATAATCTATATTTAATATAATATTGATTATAAAGATCATATAAATAATTTCTAATATTATATATAATATTAATTGGATCTGGAAAAGAAAAACCTTTAATAGAAATTAAAGATTCATAATATAAAGTTAACATTTCTTATAAAATTTCTAATTTAAATCTAAAATCTAAAGTAAATGTAATTAAATAAATTTTAGGAATAAAATAAAAATATTTTTCTATTTAGTTTTCATAACTAATATACAAGATGTTAAAATTTTATTATTAATATGTTCATTTAATACTAATACTGTACTAAAAAAATTCACTAAAATTAAATGAGCAGTGAGATAATTAACACCGGAAAGTTATTTGGATGCATCGTTAAATACTTTTAAAATTTACAAATATTACTGCAAATATTCCATTATTGTGAAAATAAATATATATTAGTAGTACTATTTTGTGCAAAAAATAAACATAATAAATCTTTATATTGAAATGAATCTTGTAATAATTGATATGTTGAATTCTAACGTGTTGGAACATCACGATGAAAATTTTTTAGGACGCATTCCATTAGCTTTACAAAACCTACCACATTGTTTTATCATAGATGGATGTGACCATAAATATAAAATTGAGATTCTAATTAGTTTAATATAATTTTCTAAAAGTTTTAATCTATCACGAACACATAGATTTAAAATATGACATACACAATGAATATGAAAACATAAACCACTAATAACAGGTTGACAAACAAATTTTAGTTTATCTATAAAAGCGGTATTAGAACTAAAATTATCTAATGATATTGAAAATATTTTATGAGTCAATCTATATTCTTCTAAAATTAAACATAATAATTATGCAATGTTATGGGCAGTATGTGATTCATCAAAAACTCTATAAATTATCAATCTTTTTTTAAAAGATCCAAGAGTTATCGATCCAATGGCAAGTCACACCCATATAAGAATGAGGTTGTCAATGATCACTCCAAATATCAAAACATAAAGAAATTTTATTATTTAATTTATTAAATTCATCAATTAAATTTTTTTTCTTGTTTTACTAATCATTTAATTGTATGAGTAAGTGTAGTCCTAGAAACACGATTAGCAAATGGATTAAGAGATTCTTTACAAAAATCTTCAAATGTGCATTTAGATCTAAAATTAAAATAAAGATGTTCTATGAAAACAAATTTAACTAATGATTTTCTTAATTATTATCAAAATATAAAAGTAAACCAGAATCAGTACTACTTCCATTAGAAAATCTTGATAATTGTGCCTGATAGCTGTCGAGTTCATATTCCGTTAGGTGCTTCGTTTCTACATATCAATTCAATGATCCATAGCCGCCATCGGTTTGGAATTTGTAGGAAGCATTGCAATGCTTACATTTTGCATGCAATTCTCCCGACGGAAGTGTGACATTCTCAAAATGTTTAGTGAAAATAGAAGATTTTAGAGGAGGATTTTCCCTAACCTTAGAAGTAATTGCATTGGTAGTTCCTTGTGTTTCGGGCATCGGAAGGTGCTGAGGCTGGGTCTCGGTCTCATCATCGGTGGATTGAATTTGAATGTCGGAATTCTCGTGCGTTATTTCTTTTCGCCTCCGAGATCGAGATGATGAAGCTCTGTGACCTCCTTCCATTATTGTCGAAAGATGAGGTCGAAAACACGTAGAGAATATGAAGTTGAGTATGAGAGTAGAGAAGATGTGTGTGAAAATGATGAAATGAACTCCCTATTTATAAAGTTTGGATAATAACGATCACTAAATCATAGTCATTTATAAAAAAATGGTCAATTGATCTTAATTGTTGAAAAAAAATCCCAACGGCTCCGAACTGCCAGTTAACCGGCGGTTCGGAGCCGTTGGAACCTGCGGTTCGACCCGTCGGTTCCGCTTGGTCTGGAACCGGAACCGGCCCGACATCCTTCCGGGCCGATTCCGGTTCAACCCGGTAAATCGGGTCAATTGGCCACCTGGTCCATTGACCCAGGTCGGGTCCGAGCTAGACCCGGCCCTTGGTCGGGTCTAATCGGATGGAAGCAGAAGATGACGAAATGCCCCTAGTACTATAACTTCTCATGGAATTTAAATCTAACCTCAAATTTGGGTAGACGGCTGAGATTCTTCTAGATCTTGATTAACAGTCTGATCAACTCAAATCTGGAACAAAAGCTTAAGATCTTGATCAATGGTGACAATCTATTTCCTTTGGGCTCGGATGGACCAGATCTTTGATGGATGGCTCAGATCGCTCAAATCTTGGATGAACAATCCAAATTGCTTTGGAGCTTGATCTACTCATTCAAATCCAGATTTAAGCTCAACTTGGATCCATCTGACTCGGATCCATGATCCTTTGATGCCTACACAGATAACATTCAAATATTTAGACAAAATATCATAATTATAATATACTTTGCATTGAAGGTTAAAAATGGATACAATTCATAAAGCATGATATAAACACGAAATTAACACATGAGAAAATAAGCATGAATATAGGTGGCAAAAAGTGATTCGCTCGCTCCCGCCAACTCATCCCAGGCCAACATGAAGAAGATAAATCACAGGGGATACTAGCCCCGATAATATGGCTTGGCCGTGGGGAGGATGAATATATATACTGACTTTGTCAAATTTTAACTCTCAGATTTCAAAATGATAATATTCATATACTAAATATACTAAGCTCATCTCATGAAAAAAAAGCATAAATATAAGAGCCTAAAAATATTTAACAAAATGATGATTATTAACGCCACATGCTCAATTGCATATACATATGCATAACAGATGTAATTGCAAGGTTCTCAAGCCACTCCTTTAAAAGGACGTGAAGCTTGTACAAAACGTAGTGAAGAAATGTGAGTAAGCTTGTGAAGTTGTTCTTCCTACAAAAGAAAAGAAACAACAAACTTTTCTTTTTATAGTGTAATTTTCCACTGGATAAATATTTGTGAAAATATTTAGATATACATTCAATTCGTCGCGACCTATGCTAGGCTGTGTCCATGATGTCATCATTTTATCCTTAAAAAAAGACCTCTTAGCATGATGTCTTAATGTAGAAGTCTTCTAGATCGTCCATTACGAATGTTTTCTGATTTACTCTGGCGGTCGGTGAAAAATTTCTGTGTAGCCGGGCCGATCACCCGAGATTAGTTGAAAAAATCTCGTTAATTATTATTTTTTATTGTAGAAGTCGACATCTTTATTTTTTGGGTGACACTCCTCATGTAACTCAAACTGAGACTCTCGTGATCAGTTACAAAACCCTGAATACCACATGTCACAATACACGGCAATTAGGTGTGTGCATCATAAAAACAATTAACTAAGCAGGAAGTATAGGATCTGGATAATCATAGTAACCATCAATTTGAAGCAACAAGAGAAAAACAGAATGCAGGGAACTGAGGACAAAAGGATGTCTAGGTTAAAACAAAATAACTCAACTGCAAAATAACTCTACTATAAGGATGTCTAGCTGTACCCAGAGTCCTGCAAAATAAAAATATAATTTATTATAGTGCAAATAATGAATGAATAAATTTAACATAATTGAAATAAAACACGTGTCATACTTTAACATATACCTAAAAAAAATCTACTTTTCCATGTCTGTTGGATCTTGAGTCTCCTGTGACTCAAAACCGTATTGTGATGGTTGTGTTGAAGGCAAATTAGCAAGGACCGCGTTCATATGCTCCACCAAAGCGTTATGCCTCCGTTCGTCCGCCGCTCTCTTCCGCTCCTGTTCGGCTATCCAATTATTCATCTTCTGATCCATGGAGGCAATTTGAGAGCGCAGTTGATCATTTTCCTGAAGTAAAGACTGCATCTGTGAAGAAGTGGACGAAGAGGCACGACCCCTGGGCATCCTCAGACGATCGAAGACAACTTTGGCCTGTGAGCCAAGCCCGTATAGGGTGGAGTTTTTTGTCCATCCACCGACAACATCAAAGTATATCTCATTTAGTTGGTCGGTGGACAATGACTGTGGCTCCCCACCTTCTATCGAGGGCTGAGATGCCTCGACCAATCTATTTGTAATTTGATCCTGTAAAAAACAAAAAAATTGCAACCAAATATTGAAATTAAATTATCAGATTAATAAAGATAGAAACAATTAAATATATAATAAAAATTAGAATTGTACATGTATCGTCTGTGATCGAGAATCGACAAAAGACCCAACTTTCTTCTTATGGGTCTTCATAAATATCTCCGTACAAGTGGGCTGGCGAGCAAGATCTCGTTCCTATTTAAAAAAAATTATTAGAATCAAATTATACGAGTATGATAAATGATAAATATAAAATTTACTTGCATAACTTTGAATTTACTTACCAAGTCCATTGTATGCTCGACAATAGACTTCGATCCAGATGAATGTCGGGTTGTTCCGGTGCTCGGGCCACCTGGCTCTGTATTTCTATTGGCACGTGCCCTCTCAGCATTTTCTTTCCATCTTTCTTCAGCCCAGGTGGCCGTCCATACACCCCAAATCTCGGCATCCACATATGGCGGTCGCGTCGCTTTTTTCCTCAGATAATACATATGGTCACGATACAATTTGGCACAATAAGAATTCCAAGTACTTTTGAATTCTGCCTCGTGACCATCCTTCCATGTATATTTTTTCTGCAATACAATTTATTAAACAGAGTTTATTCAATTATGTATTAGAATATTATGTATTAGAATAGTCAATATATTAAATATACTTACAACAAATTCATTATAATAAAAAGTCTTCGTCTCGTCATCTACATGTCTCCATGTTATGCCAGCAGCGCAGGCTCTTTCTTTAAATTTGCCAGTTATATAACTGGATACTCGGTGGCCTTCAGGATAAAATCTGCATATAAATTATATTAGTTTTTAAAAATTTATTATAACTAAACTTAAAGTTATTAACAATCATAATTACTTACGAGTCTCCAACGATTTTAAGAGTCTTGTAGCCACGAAGTATAACTGGCTGCTGACCTGGCTGCTGATCATCCTGCTGCTGTGCCATAATAGTATCTGCACACAAAAATGGGTAAAGATCATTATAAGGATTGGAGACATGATCATATAAATAAGAGATAAAATGAATACATAACTTACATGATACACCAAAAAATATTGTATCTAGTTTGATCTGAAATGGCACATTAATCAATAGTATCATCTTCTAAATATCCATCTCTAGACTCTATTAGTTCAACATTTTCGTCACTGCTAGACATATCTCCATCATCTATATCCTCGTAGGTAACATTAATATCTACAAGTAATTGGGATGTAAACTGAAGTTGAGAATCAACTGAATATCTCTCTACATGATCATTTTGCATTGCATCATGATTTAGTGAAGTGATGGTGTTAGGCATTTCTAAATTTGACCGAGCCTTCATGCGACACACAGACATCCATTGACTAGATCTTCGTCTCCTCGTAGGGTATTCAAGATAGAAAACTTGACCCGCTTGTACTCCAAAGATAAACGGTTCAAACTTATTAAACCTTTTGTTCCCGTGCACCTCAACTAAATTATAATTTGGATGTATTCGAGTACCTGTTCTTGGAGTCGGATCGTACCATGCACATTTGAACAACACACATCTTTTTAAAGGTAACACAGGGTATTCAACCTCTATGATTTCGTCGAGTATTCCATAATAATCAAACTCAATGTTACTATTCTCCATAGATCCTTTGACGCATATACCAGAATTGTAGGTTAACCTGTTTGATTCTCGGTGTCTGACATGGAATTTTAGGCCATTAACATAGTAACCAGAGTAAACCATTATTTTACGAAGAGGACCTGATGCAAGATTCAATATTCTATCATCTTCGACATTTGAAATTCTACGATCTTTCACCTATGAAAATAATGTTAACATAAATTAGAAGATTGAATAATATTTCTTAAAACTCAAAATTACATATATTGATGTAACTTACATATATTTGGAACCATAATGCAAATTCTGTCTCCAACTTTGCTGCTATTTCATTGGCACCAAAATATGGATTTTGCATATACAATTGTTGTTCGTATAAGCTGCCAAAGATGTATTAGATAATTATTCAATTTAAAATGCACATTTTAACATTTTCAAATGAATATAAATTTTATTAGAGAATGTAACTTACTCTATATATGGTTTGACCTCATTACAGTTTAGAAGTATGTATGTCCTGACAGCATGGTATTCCTGTTCAGTTAACCATCTAGATGAAGCTCCACCAATTGCCTTGCCAGGATACTTGAAAATAGAAAGCATCGAAGGGTCGATCGGTCGAGCATCATCATAATTTCTTGGACATTTGCGATGTCTGATTTTTACATGATCAGCAAAATAATATGAGCAAAAAGAGGAAGCTTCTTCAACAAGATAAGCATTACTTATTGACCCCTCAACCCTTGCTTTGTTACGAACATTATTTTTCAATTTCCTCAAAAATCGTTCAAATGGATACATCCATCTGTACCGAACAGGTCCAGCTATTTCAGTCTCGTATGGTAAATGGACTGGCAAATGTTCCATTGAATCAAAAAAGCTAGGAGGAAAAATTCTTTCTAGTTTACATAGTATAAGAGGAATGTCTGTTTTTAGCCGAACCATATCATCCATCATAATACACCTTGATGTCAAATCTTTAAAAAATAAACTCAATTCTGTGAGTGCTTCCCAAACATTTTGAGGAAGTAAGTCATGAAAAGCTACTGGAATAAGTCTTTGCATAAACCCATGACAGTCATGACTTTTCATTCCGAACATCTTTAATCTGTTCATATCGACGCACCTACTCATATTAGAAGCATATCCATCAGGAAATTTTATTTCTTTCAACCAACTACATAATGCTTGCTTTCCATCTTTGTCCAATGTATAACAAGCCTTTGGATATCTGTTAGATGTTTCATCCTGATGCAATTCTGGTCTGTTAACTAGCTCTTTTAATTCTTCACGTGATTTTGCAGTGTCTTTAGTTTTTCCAGGGACGTTCATCACAGTGTTGAATATATTATCAAAGACATTTTTTTCAACATGCATAACATCTAAATTATGTCGAATTAGCAGATACTTCCAATAGGGTAGATCCCAAAATATACTCCTTTTCTTCCATCCACACTTGCACATCCGGACAATGTACTTGTTTATGTCATCCGCACCAGGTTGAGAAACTGGAAGAAATCCATAACTGTCAATTTGACCAATAATATCTTCACCTGAAGCAATGACTGGAGGAGATTTGCTGACTATTACATTCTTTAGGAATTTTTTTTTATTTCGCCGAAAAGGGTGATCATTGGGTAAAAATTTACGGTGGTTATCGAACCAAGAAACTTTTCCACTGCAAGGTAATGAAAATGCATCAGAGTCCATCATGCAATGTGGGCATGCTAATTTTCCCGATGTACTCCATCCTGACAACATCGAATATGTTGGAAAATCACTGATTGTCCATAATAATGCAGCATGTAATGTAAAATTAGTTTTGGTTGCAACATCATAAGTCAAGGACCCTACATTCCATAAATCACTCAACTCAGCAATCAAAGGTTGGAGGAAAATATCTATCTTCTCTTTAGGATTGCTTGGACCAGGAATCAGTATAGTAAGGAACATAAATTCATCTTTCATGCACATCTATGGTGGTAAATTATACGGTGTTAATATAACTGGCCAAGAAGAATATTGTTGTCCTGATTGACCAAATGGTTGAAATCCATATGCAGAAAGTCCCAATCGCACATTCCGTGCTTCCATATTAAATGAAGGAAACACACTATCAAGATGTTTCCATGCAGGGGAATCACAGGGATGACACATTAGACCTCCCTCGTGTACATGCTCATGATGCCATCTCATTTGACTAGCTGTAGCAGTAGATGCATATAAACGTTGAAGTCTTGCAGTCAATGGAAAGTAATACATACATTTCCAAGCAATCTTTTTCTTTTTCTTCCCGGGTATGCGAGTAAGAGGCTTATAACGAGGATGACCACATATTTTACATTCACTCAGTTCATTGTCTTCATTCCAAAATATCATGCAGTTATTGATACAACAATCAATCTTCTTAAATGGCAAACCTAAACCGTTGACCAATTTTTTGGTATTATAAAAGCTATCGGTCATTATGTTATCAGCAGGAAGCAACTCAGACATCAATTGACATATGTTATCGTAGCATCTTTCTGAAAAATGATGTTTTGCTTTCAAATTTAATAATATTGCAGTAGCTGAAAGTTGCGAATGACCAGAAGGAATGCCTTCTCATAGTTCTCTTTCACTGGCATTTAACATTTCACATAATTGTTGATATTCTTGTGTTGGTATATCATCTACATGAGAAAATTGAACAACATTAATTGCATCCTCAACCATTGTTTGCATTCCAATATTAGTTGTTGTATCAGGTGCAACAACATTTATATCGGATGTTGAACCAGCAGAAGGTCCAATTGGTTCGTACACATAAGGTTCTCCGTGACAGTACCAATTATAATAATTTGGCACAAATCCATTTCTACATATATGAACTCTTACAGTGTCCTCATCACGATAAGCTCTGTTTCTGCATTTTTTGTGATTACATGGACATCGTAATTCAGAACCATTCAAACATTCTGGATGACTTTTAGCAAAGTTCATAAAAGTTTCCAGTTCAGAAACAAAATCATCTCTGATAAATCCCTTATCTAATCGGTTGTACATCTAAGCTTTGTTCATATACATTTTTGCCTAATAATGAGTAATTCAGTTGTAGGATGAGAATATCAAACAAATAAAATTAAATTAAACCTATATCACAATTTTATATTAATTACATGTCATAAATAAACTATCAAGGTAACAACTATCAAGGAAACAAGTAAGATCAATCTATATAAACAGTGAAAACACGTACTAGTAAGAACAATCTAAGTAAGTTCATTTCTAATAAATAACTAATTTACACCATATACTAATAACAAATTAAATTTACAATGATCTAACACATAATGTAAGCATTGCAACCAAAATACAAATAAAATAGATACCTTAAATCAAGTACACGTCTAGAAGGGAAGCAGCAACTGCAGTAACCTATAAAAGTACAAACAAAATCTAATTAATAACAAATAATACAGTATTAAGGTAACAAAACGTGTCAATTGGGCAGCCCTCAATTCGAATTGCTACAACGACATCCGAATTGGCACGCTAATCCAAACGGGCACGCGTAACAGCCCAATTGAGTCAATCGCCTGCGGGCCCAGCCGACCCAATTGAGCCAGCCGGCCATATTGGGCCAGCCAGCCAGGCTAATTAGCCAGGCTAATTGGGCCAGCCAGCCCAATTATAATTGGCCCAGCCAGGCCAATTGGGCCAGCCAGCCCAATTGGGCCAGCCGGCCCAATTGGGCCAGCCAGGCCAATTGGGCCAGCCAGCCCAGGGCCGCAAGGGCACGCCGGCGTGTCCCCAGGGCTGCCGGCATGCCCCCAGGGCCGCAGGGGCACGCAGGCGTGCCCCCAGGGCCGCCGGCGTGCCCCCAGGGCCGCCGGCATGCCCCCAGGGCCGCCGGCGTGCCCCCTGAGCTGCAGGGGCACGCCGCTCAGGGGGCACGCCGGCGTGGCCCCAGGGCCGCCGGCGTGCCCCCAGATGCCCCGGCGTGGCCCCAGGGCCGCCGGCGTGCCCCCTGGGCCGCAGGGGCACGCCGCCGTGGCCCCAGGGCCGCAGGGGCACGCCGGCGTGCCCCAGGCCGTGCCACCTCGGCCACGCGCCTGGGCCACGGCGCCGAGGCTGTGAAGTCGCACGCCGCCGAGGCTGTGAACGCCGGAGACAAGGCGCGCGTGAGGGAAGAGGTGCCGATAGTCGCGAGCGAGGAAAAATAGGGAGAAAAGCTTACCGACGAGACGACGAGAGCGAGCGGCGGCGGCGACAGTCCGGAGGAGGAAGAGGCGCGCGTGAGTGAAAATTAGGGCACGCGCGATTTTTAATTAGGGCGCCGAAATTTTTTGTCGCGCGATTTTTTTAGCCCCTTTCCGACGGAACAGTACTTCCGTCGGGGATTTCCGACGGAACAGTACTTCCCGTCGGAAATTTCCGACGGAAGTACTGTTCCGTCGGGAATTTTCCGACGGAAGTACTGTTCCGTCGGGAATACAAACTTTTTTTCGGCGAAGAGTGCAATGTTAAAAAAATTTCCAACCAAAGGTCATTTCCGACGGAACAGTTATTCCGTCGGAAATTTCCGACGGAATTACTTTTCCGTCGGAAATGTCCGACGGAATTACTGTTCCGTCGGTAATTTCCGACAGAATAACTATTCCGTCGGAACCCAATTATTCCGGCCGGATAGGATTCATAATTTGCTGACGGAAAAAATTGGATTTACTGACGGAAAATTTATTCCGTCAGTAAATTCCGACGGAATACAAATTCTGTCAGAAAAACACTGACGGAAAATAATTCCGTCGGTAATCCTGAGTTTTCTTGTAGTGCTTCCTTATTAATTGTATTCCCTTCCTCAGTTGTATTCCTTCTCATTTAATCACATTTTCCTATCAATTAAATGCATTTAATTACATTCCTTTCCATCATTTTAAATAAAATTTTATTACTTTTTTCATTTTATTTTTTCAATGTTTTTTTACCACGGGATGAAATCCTAGTTGATCAATAGTTTTGTACTGATCTCATTCTGCTATATTTTTTTCTTAATCTCCTCCCTCGGATCCTTTGGTGATATTCTCAAAGAAAGATAAGACGTCATTCTTCTTCGTGGATAATATTTTTTCCTCTATAAAAAATAAGAACTTGAATTAATTTTTTTTATCTATACAAATACAAAATAGAATACTAGTTTTGAAAATATCAAATTATTATAAAATTTAATATTTATTTATTTTTATTATATTTATATAAGTAATAATCGAACTTTAAAATATCATAAATTTAAATTACACGATATAGATTAAGTTTTTTCTTTAATTTTAAGTAATTTTATTTTGATAAAATTATAGAGACTTATATTATCTTTTTTATTACTATTTGAATATAAATATGTCTGCTAAAAAAAATAATTTTAAATATAAATAAATGTGAAAAATGTAAAATAGAAGAGTTTATTTAATCTAAAAAGGTGCATTTAATAGATTTATTACTAACATTCAAAATTAAAATTTAGAAAATAATATAATTAAAAACTTAAATGAAAAATCAATTAAATTTTTACTAGAAGAATTTAGTAATTTTATCCATTAAAAAAATCTTATTAAAACTTAAATATAAAATTTTAATTAATATTTTTTAACTCATAAAACTAAAAAATTAAATTTTATAGAAAAATCTATTTTTTAAATTAATATTTTATTTTTTAAAAAAATAAACCCGTTATTCATGAAAAAGGAAAAGAAATTTTCTTTAAAAATTTAATTATTTTTTTATGTCTACGATCTCGATGGCCGTCGTGCCGGGCTCCACTCCTCGGTCCCTCACAGCTGCCTCAGGGTGGCGCCGATCACGTCCCTGCACCTGCACGAGAAGATCTTTGAGGAGTCAAAGAGGAAAGAACACATCAGGACAGTTGAAAGAGATCCACTAGCTAGATGGAGAAATGCAGCCGCTATTTGATCGAATTCTAGACACCGCGGAGCTGCCCTACGTGGACAGAGGAGAAGGAGTCAGTCTTGAGGTAATCTGTGATTCGGAGTGATCAAGTATTTTAAAGTTTGAGCAAAGAGATTAAGTTAGGTTTCCCTTGTGTTCTAATATATGTATGTTGAGTGTGCAGGATGTACAAATTACACATATTGACTTGGCTGGACGGCTTCGGTACTGTGAAGGATTGCATGGAGACAAGCTGGAGACTTGTGTGCATCCGAGGGACCTTGGTATAGCAGGGATGATGAGCCGAGGGGTGCGGACTTCGAGGCGAATGTGAAGGATGACATGGAGACAAGCTGGAGGCTTGTGTGCATCCGAGGGACGAGAGCCGAAGATGAAGAGAGCGCGAAGGCAATAGTCAAGGCTGCTGGTGAAGAGTCAGCAAGTCATGAAGGGACAAAAGTCGAGGGAGGAGGACTCCAAGGGCAAGAGGGAAAGTGGACTTCAAAGGGCACACGCGAAGGGTGACATGGAGGCAAGTCGAGGACTTGCGTGCGCATCCGAGGGACAATAGCCGATGGAAGAAGACTTCAAGGGGCAAGCCAAGGGAGTGGACCTGAAGGTGCGCATGGAGGAGGGTCATGAGAGTGAGTAGGAGTGTGTTTGTAAGCTGGGCAGTCGACTGGGAATATAACAGCCGACTGCCAGCGAACACAAAAACTCACAGAAGAGTTTTGGCCCTGGACCAGTCGACTGCTCTGGGAGCAGTCGACTGGTGTGTAGCAGAATTTGAACGTTGAGGCTGTCAACGGTCGAATTTGAGTGGGGGCAGTCGACTGCCCTGGGAGCAGTCGACTGCCAGCGAGGGTTTTCAGACCGAGTTCTATTTAAAAAGAACTCGGTTTGGGCTAGGACTCTTGGCGAAATCTGCTTGGGTAGAGTAGATTAGTAGCCTTTAGTGCTCAGGTGTTGTTGAGGTGATGTGGCGAGGTTTCTCCACCCACAAGGAGCGACAAGGGTTAGCCGGAGGTTATCCAGGGAGTGATTCACCGAAGGATTCTTAGATTAGTCACCTTTCGGGGTGGATACCAAGTAAATCGGTAGTGTTAGCATTGTTTCTTGTTGTTAGTTTTATTATTTTGTATTTCCGCTTGCGCAACTAACAACGTAGGAAGAAGAAAACCGAAGAATTGCTATTCACTCCCCTCTAGCAACCGTACAAGATCCAACAAGTGATATCAGAGCTAGGATCACTCTTGATTGGACTAACTGCCAAATGAGCAAAAGCTAGAGGAGAAGAACCATGGAAGATAAATTTGGGGACGACATCTACACTCCACCGCCCTACGACCATGAAGATTTCACATATTGGAAGATAAGATTAGAGACATGGTTCGGAATGGAGTGGGACCTTAGGATTGCGCTTGAAGAGACCTTCGAGATTCCAAAGGATAAGCACGGGAAGAAGCATAGGCCTAGATATTGGAATCAAGAACAACAAAATCAATCCAAGGCAAACGAAAAGGTAATTGCAACTTTAGTTAACATTTTGCCTACTAACGTGTTGAATTGTGTAGGGGTATATAAGAATGCACATGATCTATGGAAAAAGATAGAAGAAGTTCATGAAAACCCTACACGAGGTCAATTAGTGGAAGAAGCCGAGGAAGTGAGCTCAAGAGTCCAAGAGGATGAACAATCAAGTGAGGAATCCTTTACGTCATCAATAGAAGAGGAAAAGGAGCAATCGGATGGGGAGAGAAGTTCAACATCTGAAGAGGAGGAGAAAGAAGTTGAAGAATCATCCACTTTCTCAAGAGAAGGAGAAGAGGTCAATGGAGACCTTTCCTTGGAGCAGGTTTGTCAGTTTTTCCATCTCAGGTTGCAACGGGCACTGGTGCTGGCTGGAGCTGCTGTCTGGGGCTGGTCTGAGGGAGGCTCAGGGAGTCCAGAGGAGCTCAGAGGTAGCTGGTGGTTGCAGGTGAGCAGCTGGAGGCTGCAGAGAGATGGTGTCACCTGATACTCAGTGGAGGAACAAAAGGAGCGGAGAAGAGTTGGCTATGTAGAGTTCTGCTGCTTGAGTTCTTGCTGCGCCTTTGTGTTCTCCATAACTTGCTTGCGTATTTTGAAGTTCCATCACCTTGAGCAAGTTACTGTAATCTTGAAGCAACCATTCCTTGCTTGAGCACTTGGAGGAAAGAACAAAATGCTTCGAGTCCAATAGCGAGAAGACATGGGGAAAGGGTTCTTGCGTGAGATCGACGCTGGGTGGAGCTCAGGAGGAAGCTTGCTGTGTTCTTGTCTTTGCTAGTGCTAAGTAAGATCTTTCTTGTGTTTCATTGTGCTTAACCTATATCTGTGATTGAAACGCTGTGGAGAGGTTTCTCCATCGAGAAGGAGGTTGCTTTCTATCCGGTGTTCACCGGGGCTTGATCTGCCGACGATCAAGGGATCGCCCACCTTACGGGCACGCCAAGGAGTAGGGGTAAGCTATCCCCGAACCTTGTAAACCCTCCTTGTTAGCGATCTTGCTAGTTGTGTTAGTTTGCTTTCGTTTTCTGTTTTTCTGCATACTCTGTGTTTGCTACTTCCGCTGTGCTACTAACAAATCTAAGTGCAGAACTTTGAAAAGCTTAAAGTCCAAGTGTTTGGCTATATTCACCCCCTCTCTCTAGCCATCCGGGTTCCAACAAGTGGTATCAGAGCTTGGGGCTCTGTTTTTGCGGATTAACAACCGAGAGCTATCATCCATGGCATTGAGAGAAGGATTCTCCACCACCTGACCTCCTTTCTTTGATGGCGCTGATTTTCAATATTGGAGATCAATGATGGAGTATTATTTGAAGATGGACATCAACACTTGGTTCGCGGTGAAGGAGAGTTTCACTCCTAAGGATGATGAAGGCAAGGAACTTGAATCATGGCGGTGGGCAGCCGAACAAACTTGAAAGAGTGAAGCCGACGCGAAGGCGGTTGTCACTCTACAATGCGGGATGAACAAAGACCAACTCATCAAGGTTGGTCCTTTCACAAGTGCAAAGGATTTGTGGAACAAGCTCATTGAACTCCATGAGGGCACCCGAGACTCAAGAATCGCCAAGAGGGATTTGTTTCTCAACCAATTACAAAATCTCTCCATGAAGGAAAATGAATCGATAAGTGAGCTTCATAGCCGGTTCAAGGAAGTCCTCAATGGGCTTCATTCGATTGATGAAAAGGTCGAGAATCGCAACCTTGTGAGGTATGTACTAAAAGCATTTCCAAGGAATGCTTTGTGGTCATCCATGGTGACTTATACTTTAACATCTTAAGCAAGCATCTCCAAGGAGGTGTGGACCCAGGATGATTGGGTATAAGCCGAAGTGCCCGAAGATGTTTGAACAGCCTACAAAGGATTCACCACTCCTTGCGAGGAGATGTATACCCAAGGCCTATCGTCGGATTGTTACTTGAAGCCTCTGGCCAGAGCATAACATGTTCCGAGTATGAATCTCTAGGAAACATGAGAGTAATTAGAATCCGTTGGACGAGAAAGACATTACTTGGGCTAGGTGTGACGTAGTCAGCCTAGTGGGGACTGACACACATAGACCGTGTCCTGAACCAAGTGGGTATAAGATGGTGAAGGGAATGGGGCACAACTCATTATAGCTGCTGAAGGGTTTCAGAATTATTTCTGAGGTCAACCGTTGATCTTTCGATTAATTGGGGATCATGATGTACTACTAGGTGCCACTCATGATCGTTCTATAATTGATGAACTATAGACGGCCAACATAAATCGAAAGCCTATTTAGTCACATGCACTACGAGTAATCCGAGGGATTTAAAACGAGTTGAAAATTAGATTTTCCGATCAAGAGAGATAAGTCAAATCTGAATTTTCAGAGACGCATCGGAAGCTTAAAATGGCTAAGTCTTTTGAAGGCTTATTGGGCGAATTAAATGAGTTTAATTCGCATGGAGATAGCTTGGTTTGGCCGGCCAAAGAGGGTCCCCACCCTCTTTGGTTTGGCCGACCACAATAAAAAAGGGAAACCAAATTGTTTGGTTTAAATTATAAAATAAATCGAGCGTGATTTATTTTATAAAATTATGGATAAAGAAATTTATATAAAGAAATTTATTCTTTTTATGGAAATTAAAATGAACCATGGATTGGTTTATTTTTATTTTATAAAATCAATTATGAATTGATTTTTCCATGATAAGAAAAATTTATATAATAAATTTCTTGTAAAATTTTATTCCATAATAAAAGGGGAGACATGGTTGTTTTTATTATAAATTAAGTTATAATAAAAACTTGGCATAACGGAATAATTCATAAAAAAATTTATAAGATAAATTTCTTATAAAAATTTATTCCGTTAAGAGGAGACTTAACGACTAAGAGGCTACTATATAAAGGTATCAAGGCAAGGCTTGGAAATTAATCCAAGAGATCAAGGATTCTTGCCTAGCCTCTCTCCCTCTCCTTCTCTCCCTCTCCCTCTTCTAGTGCCGCCGGCCCTAGAGCCCTTCCCCTTTGCCGTGAGCTTCCACCACCAAGAAGAAGCCGAAGAAGAAGAAGAAGCGGGCGTGACTCCTTCCTTCCTCCCGGAATCTTGATTCCATTCTTCGTTTGGTGGTTAGTTTTTCATCTCTCTCTTGGTATTCTTGTCGTGCCGTTGGAGAATCTAGTAGTTCTTGTCGGCACGAAACTCGTGGCTTTGCGAAGTCATCCCGAAGAGAACTCAGCGTGGACGCGAATAGAGGCGGAGCTTCCAAGGGACGCTACGGTTGGATCTCGTCCCTTTCTACGAGTTACGCGAGGTATTAAGTAAATTAGTTTACTTTTGCAAAATTTAAATGTATGATCATGTCTCCACAACATAAGGTTGCATGCTAGATACGTGGTTAAAATAATTTGAGAAATTATTTATGCTAAAACTTCCGCTGCACGTAATAAAATTTTAAAAATTACGAACCCGTATCCATGTCAACATGCACCCGGTCCCAACAGCATCTTGTGAGGTATGTACTAAAAGCATTTCCAAGGAATGCTTTGTGGTCATCCATGGTGGATGCCTACAAAGTCTCCAAGGACTTATCAATTGTTAAGTTAGATGATTTATTTTGTGAAATGGAATTGCATGAAATGGCTAACAAAGGCCCCAAGGAGAAGGGGATTGCCTTAGTTGCAGGGGATCGATCCAATAAGAAGAAGAAGGAGAAGAAGAAGGAGAAGGAAGTCTCTTCATCTTCATCCTCTTCCGAATTCGAGTCCGATTCCGAAGAAGATGGCAACGGCTCCTCATCCTCCGAGATGGCGAATTTTGTAAGAAGGATGATGAGAAGGGGTCGACGCTTCAAAGGTAAAGGTAATCCTAGTGAAGCTAAACTTGATAAGACTAATGTTTCTTGCTTTGAGTGTGGTAGGAAAGGGCATTTCAAGAATGAATGCCCAAAGCTAAAGAAGAAGGAGGAGAAATCCAAAAGGAAAGAAGAAAAATCCAAGAAGAAGAAGAAGGCTTTGAAGGCCACTTGGGATGAATCCTCTTCAAGCTCATCCGATGAAGAGAAGGAGGAGAAGAGCACAAGGCATGTGGCACTCATGGCATTGGGAGATCAAGAGAGCAGTGATGAATCTTCCAACTCCTCAAACACGACTTCATCATCTTCGGATGATGAAGAGGTAACTTCTCCCGAACTTGAGAAATGTTATAGAGCTATTGCATGTTTAACCAATATGCTAAAGAAGTCAAAAAATAAGATTAAAGCATTGCAATTAGAAATTGATCAATTGAAATTATCTAGGGATGATAACATTGATGACTTATATGTTGAATTGTTAGAAGATGAGATTAAGTCATTAAAACTTGAGGTTGAACATTTGAAATCCTCTAAGGTTAAGGATGTAGATGATTTGCATGATGATTTGCTAGTAGAAGAAAATAAATCATTAAAGAGTAAAGTTGAGAAACTCAAGAATATTCTTGAGAAGTTCTCAACTATCTCTAAGACCCTAGACATGATCTTGAATGCCCAAAGGGCAGTCTACAATAGGGTCGGTATTGGTTACCGATCCAATGAACCCTCATTCGTGTCTTTGATATCTAGGACTGATATGAGACAATCTAGGACACCCAAGGTTCAAAAGAAAGTTGTCAAGACATGGGTGCCTAAGTCTTGTTTAGTTGATGCTTTAGGTCCCAAGGTTTGGGTACCTAAAACTTCTATTTTTCGAATTGTGTAGGTTATGATTGTGGGGGAGCATCTATCAACTTGGTTCGTTGATAGTGGATGCTCCAAACACATGACCAGGGATAGATCATTGTTTACCACACTTCACAAGAAAAGTAGAGGTAATGTTTCATTTGGTAACAATGGTAGTCTTAAGGTCATAGGAATAGGAGACATTCAAATATCCGAATGTCTTAGAATTTCAAATGTTCTTCTAGTCAAGGGGATGACATTTAATCTCCTAAGTGTCAGTCAATTATGTGACACGGGTTACACAATTGATTTTCAACCAAGTCAATGTCTAGTTAGACAACATGATACCTTGGACATGGTACTAGTAGGAACAAGAGTAGACAATATTTATGAAGTTTCATTTAAAAGTGCTACTAATATTTCTGCTAAGTGTTTCATGTCAAAAGAAGAAGAGTCCACCCTTTGGCACCCGAGACTTGCACATGTGAACATGAAGAACATCCGGAAGTTGGCCAACAAGGGATTAGTTCGTGGCTCACCAAGCATTAAGTATGGAAAGGACAAACTTTGTGATGCATGTCAAATGGGTAAGCAAACAAAATCTGCACATAAAGGTAAAAGCGCTGTAAGTACTTCTACAGCTTTAGATTTACTTCACATGGATCTATTTGATTGTGGTACTATCATATCATTGAATGGAAGTAGATATTGTTTTGTGATCATTGATGATTTCACTAGATATACATGGACTTACTTTTTAAAATATAAGGACCAAACCTTAGATGTTTTTATTTCCTTTTGTAGAAGAATTGAAAATGAAAAATCATCAACCATTAATACAATTAGAAGTGATCATGGAGGTGAATTTCAAAACCAACGGTTTTTAGAATTTTGTCAAGATAGAGGTTATAGACATGAGTTCTCTACTCCTAGAACACCACAACAAAATGGTGTTGTAGAGAGGAAGAACCATGTTTTACAAGAGGTTGCACGAAACATGCTTAATGAGTACTCACTCCCGAGTTACTTGTGGGCTGAAGCTGTAAATACAGCTTGCTATGTGCAAAACCGAGTCCTCATTCATAGGTTCCTAAGAAAGACTCCTCATGAACTTTGGTTTGGGAAACCACCTACGGTTAAACATCTTAGGGTGTTTGGTTGTAAGGTATTCATTCTAAACACCAAGGACCACCTTGGAAAGTTCACGGCAAAGGCTGATGAAGGAATACTAGTCGGGTATTCCCTAGTTAGCAAAGCCTACCGAGTCTACAATAAGAAATCTAGATTAATTGAAGAGTCTTCTGATGTTGTCTTTGAAGAAATTCCAAAAGTCAATGGTCAACCAGAAGATGAAGTCCAATTCGAACTTAGGAGACTAAGTTTGAATGAGAGTCCAAACGGTGTTGATGGTGATGAATCCGATGACGGTGAGCCTAGACAATCCATAGATCAGCCGGACCCTGAGGCTGAACTTGTGTCTAGTGAATCCATTCAAGAAGCACCACCAACACCTAGGCAAATTAGATTAGCCTCTAGTCATCCCCAAGACCAAATTGTTGGAGACATCCACCACGGGGTTAGAACTAGATCATTCTTCCGGAATGTGACTAATGAAGTTGCTCTAATTTCCGAAATTGAGCCTAGAAAAATTGATGAAGCATTAAGTGATCCCGATTGGATCATTGAAATGCAAGATGAACTAGGTCAATTCGAAAGGAGTCAAGTTTAGGACTTAGTCCCTAGACTTAAGAAGACCACCATTATTGGAACCAAATGGGTCTTCAAAAATAAATTGAACCATAAGAGAGAAATCATTCGAAACAAGGCATGCTTAGTAGCCAAGGGCTATAGTCAAGTTGAAGGCCTTGATTATGATGAGACCTATGCTCCCGTGGCACGATTAGAGTCCATTCGATTGATGCTTGCATTTGCAGCACATCGTGGCTTCAAATTATACCAAATGGATGTAAAATCGGCCTTTCTAAATGGTTTGATTAGAGAAGAGGTCTATGTCGAACAACCTCCGGGGTTTGAGAGTACCGAATTTCCAAACCATGTATTTAAGCTCAAAAAGGCACTTTATGTTAGTGATATGAGAGAAGTGTCCTAAGGCAATCGCCTTATGATTGTAAAATATTTATTTTTATAAATGATAATTCACTATTTGAGTATACATGCTTGTGTATTTGATTGGGATCTTAAACTCATCTACTGAATGTCCGCAATACAACTCACAACATAAGAGAATTTGTGATGGGATCACAACTAGTGATTATCTCTAAATGTGCAAATGTGAAGTATTGAAAATATCCCTAGTCGATGAATTGATAAATACGGACACTATCAATTCTGTTGAGACTAGCATGGGTTATTCTCTAATCAGCTGATTCTCACTGGCTGGTGACATTGGGATGTCCGGAGATAAACATGGGTGCTAGTTAAGGGAACTAGTTCATTGGAGTGACTAGCTGTAAGACTTCATATGGAATCTATCTATAGATATGTCAATGAAGTTCTTACTGCGGCTTAAGTGCGATGTTCCTTTGACTTGCGGTGTTCAAGTCATCTTGGTCATGGTGACTTATACTTTAACATCTTAAGCAAGCATCTCCAAGGAGGTATGGACCCAGGATGATTGGGTATAAGCCGAAGTGCCCGAAGATGTTTGAACAACCTACAAAGGATTCACCACTCCTTGCGAGGAGATGTATACCCAGGCCTATCGTCGGATTGTTACTCAAAACCTCTGGCCAGAGTATATCATGTTTGGAGTACGAGTCTCTAAAATACATGAGAGTAACTAGAAATCCAAAGGACGAGAAAGACATTACTTGGGCTAGGTGTGACGTAGTCAGCCTAGTGGGGACTGACACAAATAGACCGTGTCCTGAACCAAGTGGGTATAAGATGGTGAAGGAAATGAGGCACGATTCATTAGAGCTGCTGAAGGGTTTCAGAATAATTTCTTCTGAGGTCAAACCGTTGATCTTTCGATTAATTGGGGGTCATGATGTACTACTAGGTGCCACTCATGATCGTTCTATAATTTGTTGATTATAGACGGCCAACATAAATCGAAAGCCTATTTAGTCACACGCACTACGAGTAATCCGAGGGATTTAAAACGAGTTGAAAATTGGATTTTTCGATCAAGAGAAATAAGTCGAATCTGAATTTATCAGAGGCGCAATGGAAGCTAAAATGGCTAAGTCTTTTGAAGGCTTATTGGGCGAATTAAATGAGTTTAATTCGCGAACGGTTCGGGTTGGTTTGGCCGGCCAAAGAGGGTGTCAAACCTCCTTGAAGTGGCCGGCCACCTATTGGGGAGAAAACCAATTAATTTTGGTTTAATTAATAAAGTAAATCTAGCGCGATTTATTTTATAAATTATGGATAAATAAATTTGTATAAAGAAATTTATATAAATAAATTTATAGAAATTTATTCTTTTTATGGAAGTTAAAATAATCCATGAATTGGTTTATTTTAATTTTATAAAATCAATTATGAATTGATTTTTCCATAATAAGAAAGTTTATAAATTTCTTATAAAATTTATTCCATAATAAAAGGAGAGATTAATTAGTTTTATTATAAAGTTAGTTATAATAAAATTTATAAGAGAATTTATAGGATAAATTTCTTATGATAACTAATTAGTTTTATTATAAAGTTAGTTATAATAAAACTTGGTTTAAACAGAATAATTCATAAGAGAATTTATAGGATAAATTTCTTATGATAACTAATTAGTTTTATTATAAAGTTAGTTATAATAAAACTTGGTTTAAACGGAATAATTCATAAGAGAATTTATAGGATAAATTTCTTATGATAACTAATTCTGTTAATTCCGTTAATTCCGTTAAGAGGGAGACTTGGCAAGGGAGATGCTACTATATAAAGGAACCAAAGGCAAGCCCTTAGTTCTAATCAAGTGATCAAGAGATTAGAAGCATCCTCTCCCTCTCTCTTCTCCTTCCCTCCTCTTCCCTTTAGGGCCGGCGCCCACCCTAGCCTTTCTAGGGCCGGCGCCCAACCTACACCCAAGCAAGGGTTGGCGTGAGCAAGGGTTGCCGTGAGCCATCTACTTCAAGGAAGAGGCCAACCAAGAAGAAGAAGAAGCGGATCACATACCCTTCCCTCTCGGAATTCGATTCCGTTTCTTGGTGGTTAGTTTTCATACTTTTCTCTTGTTCTTCTTTGTTGTGCCTTTAGAGAAT
The DNA here is from genome assembly GCA_024364735.1 of Boesenbergia rotunda. Classification (NCBI taxonomy): domain Eukaryota; kingdom Viridiplantae; phylum Streptophyta; class Magnoliopsida; order Zingiberales; family Zingiberaceae; genus Boesenbergia; species Boesenbergia rotunda. The sequence continues at coordinate 14,277 of JAGFNQ010010422.1, read as the reverse complement.
CTAGTAGTTCTCGTCGGCACAAAACTCGTGACTTTGCGAAGTCATCCCGAAGAGAACTCGGCGTGGACGCGAATAGAGGCGGAGCTTCCAAGGGACGCTACGGTTGGATCTCGTCCCTTACTTCGGGTTACGCGAGGTACTTGGTAAATTAGTTTACTTTTCCACAAAGTTTTATTTTATGATTATGTCAACACATCATAAGGTTGCATGCTAGATACGTGGTTAAAATAATTTAGAAAATTATTTTATGCTAATTCTTCCGCTGCACGTAAAATTTTAAAATTTTACGAACCCGTATCCTTGTCGACATGCACCCGGTCCCAACACTTTATGGCCTTAAACAAGCACCCCGAGCTTGGTACGAGCGGTTGTCGACATTCCTAATTGAGAAGAGCTTCGTTATAGGTCAAATAGACCCTACACTATTTCTACGGAGAGATAGTGACAATATTTTTGTAGCCCAAGTATATGTCGATGACATAATTTGTGGCTCAAATAACAAGGGCTATTTAAATGAATTCATTGGACACATGGAAAGTGAATTTGAAATGAGTCTAGCGGGAGAGTTGACTTTCTTCCTTGGACTTGAAATCAAGCAAACTCGCGATGGTATCCATGTGCACCAATCGAAATACTCACAAGAAATGCTCCGTAAATTCAATATGAGTGCCACTCCCATGGCTACAAACACAAGATTAGACAATGATGAGAGTGGTAAACCTGTTGATTTGACTCAATATCGGAGCATGATAGATAGTTTGCTATATCTCACAGCTAGTCGACCTGATATTCTTTTCGCTGTTGGTATGTGCGCAAGGTATCAAGTTTGTGCCAAGGAGTCTCATCTAATCGCTGTTAAGAGAATTTTGAGGTACCTTAAAGGCACAATAGGAGTCGGTCTTTGGTACCCCCGTACCGAATCTTTTGATTTAATTGGCTATACCGATTCCGACTACGCTGGGTGTAAGTTGGATAGGAAAAGCACAAGTGGGGGCTGCCAATTCCAAGGATCATCTTTAGTTAGTTGGTCAAGTCGGAAGCAATATTGTGTTGCTCTCTCCACGACCGAAGCAGAATATATTGCTATGGGAGAGAGCGTTTCACAATTGTTGTGGATGATTCACACTTTGGAGGACTATGGATTGAGTTACAAAAGTGTGCAAGTGTTGTGTGACAACATTAGCACAATTAACCTAACCAAGAATCCAGTCCATCATTCTAGGACCAAACATATTGCAGTACGTCACCACTTCATTAGGGATCTTGTTGCTAGGGGAGATATTTTACTCTCACATGTAGAGTCCAAGTCAAACCTTGCTGACATTTTCACTAAACCACTTCCCAAAAATGAATTCAGTTTCCTAAGAAGGGAGTTGGAAATGTGTCGCGCTTCATAGTTTCCTTAATGCATTCAAAACCCTTCATGATAAGATCTAATTGTTGGGAAACAATTGGGTAACTTTGGGAACATCTCACACAAACTATAAGGTTTACCAAGATATTTTTGTTTGCTAGAAATGGGGTGAGATGCTAGGATCAACTCAATTTCTCAAAATGTCAATGCATCCCTTGAGAAATTAAGTTGACGAGACAAAAATCACTTCGGTGACCAAGTATGGGGAAAACCAATGCATAACATATGTGTATTTGGCTCCATGATCATGCTTGGACATTCCAATCAAGGAAACTTGATTGGAAACTTGAATTTGGCACAATCTTGGTTAAAACTTGATTGAATGATTGTTGTTTGAGTTTGACTCCACTTGGGTGGAGCAAAGTGATTGTTGAACCTATAAGGACCTTTGATCCTTGTTCAGGGATCAATTTTAGTCAAGTAATCACTTCCAAGTTTGATATCTTTCACCAGATTCCTTCAAAAATCGTGTGAAAGTCTGAAACTGAAAGTTTCAGATCATATCAGGGAATTTCAGGAACCCTGATCGGTCACTGGACCGATCAGGAATAGGGCTGATCGGTCCCTGGACTGATCTGGCTCCCTCCTGTGTTGATCGGTCCACAGACCGATCAGAGGGATCAGCCTAGACTTTGCGAACTCTTAGATAAATATTCTGTGCTAGCCTGGATCGGTCCCCGGACCGATCTGGCACATTGTAGTGATCGGTCCAGAGACCAATCAGGAGGGCTTCTCAAAAATCATCTGACCCTACTGCTCGCTTCCTGATTGATCAGCCGATCGGTCAGGAGTCTGCCTGATCGGTCTCCCGACCGATCAGTGTTGATGCAGTCTGACACTGATTGTTGTTTTGGTGTTGACACTGATTTAAGTTTTGATTTAAGTTTGGTTGAGCGAATTTGGGTTAAGTCCTGGTCGGGGACTAGGCATGAAATCCTGGTGAGTGAAGCCAGGTGATGGAAATCCCGGTGAGTGGAGCCGGGTCCTGGTGAGTGAAGCCAGGTGATGAAAATTCCAGTGAGTGAAGCTGGGTCCTGGTGAGTGAAGCCAGGTGATGAAAATCCCGGTGAGTGAAGCCGGGCCCTGGTGAGTGAAGCCAGGTGATGGAAATTCCGGTGAGTGAAGCCGGGTCCTGGTGAGTGAAGCCAGGTGTTTGGAAATCCTAGTGAGTGAAGCTAGGTTGAAATCCTGGTGAGTGAAGCCGGGTCCTGGTGAGTGAAGCCAGGTGTTTGGAAATCCTAGTGAGTGAAGCTAGGTTGAAATCCCGGTGAGTGAAGCCGGGTCCCGGTGAGTGAAGCCGGGTGACCGAAACCCTGGTGAGTGAAGCCAGGTCCTAGCTTGGAAGGCTAGGTTGAAGACCTAGTGAGTGAAGCTGGGCATGACACGAGTCAGAGAAGGGATGGATGCTTGTTCTCATGACTTAGAGTGCATTTGGGCCTGCCTGGATCGGTCTGGTGACCGATCAGGGAAGTTGGCACGGTGCTCCTTCGTGGATCGGTCTGGTGACCGATCCAGCGATGACTGATCGGTCTGGTGACCGATCAGGGAGTATGCGTTTCACCCATTGCTTGGCTACTGATCGGTCTGGTGACCGATTAGGGAGCAAACAGTGAGGTTGAGTTCCCCTGCTGATCTGCTCCTGATCGGTCTGGTGACTGATCTGGCTCACTGTGCAGATTGTTCTGGAGAACGATCCAGCTTCGCGAGTTCCTCACTAAGATCGATCAGGACGGAGCTTGATCGGTCTGGTCATGACCTGATCGGTCTGGTGACCGATCAGGAGGATCCCTGATCGGTCCGGTGACCGATCAGGAGGTTTGGACTGCGAAGATCAGAAATCGCCCGATAAAGGGGTGGATCGGTCGGGTGATCGATCCACAACCTGGGATCGGTCTGGTGATCGATCCAGGAGAGTCCCAAAGAAATCGTGATTTCTAATTGAGCGTTGGGGACCGATCAGGACGGAGCCTGATCGGTCTGGACCCAGCCTGATCGGTCTGGTGACCGATCATGAGGCTCTCTGATCTGTCCGGTGACCGATCACTTTAATTCAAAATGCACTGTCAGACGCTCTGATCGCGTCTGAACGTATCCGATTCTCTGCGCCAAACTTCTGATTCTTGATTTACTGAGTGATATGCTGTTCTAATACTCTGATCAAGCTGCAGGTGACAGGGAAGGATTCAAACACTCAAGGAGAAGTCAATGGAGGCTTTCCTTGGAGCAGGTTTGTCCGTTTTCCATCTCAGGTTGCAACGGCCGTAGCTGCAGACTGGAGCTGCTGACTGGAGCTTGGCTGAGGGGAGCTCAGGAAGTCCAGGGAGGGCTCAGTGGTAGCTGGCGTTGGCAGGGAAGCAGTTGGAGGCTGCAAGAGCTGCTGTCACCTGGTGCTGAGTGGAGAAACAAAAGGGCGGAAGAAGGCTTCATTGAAGCAGAATTCTGGAGTTCGAGTGTTCGCGAACTAAGTTCTTGCTGCGCCTTTGTGTTCTCCACATCTTGCTTGCGTGTTCTAAAGTTCCATCATCTTGTGCAAGCAACTACAATCTGTGAAGCAACCAGTCATTACTTGAGCGCTTGAAGGAGGGAACAAGAAGCTCCGAGTCCAACAGCGAGAAGACACGAGGAGAGGGCTCTTGCGTGAGATCGTCGCTGGGTGGAGCTCTGAGGGAGCTTGCTGTGTTCTTGTCTTTGCAAAGTGCTAAGTAAGATCTTTCTCGTTGTTTCTTTGTGCTTAAACATATATCTGTGATTAAAACGCTGTGGAGAGGTTTCTCCACCGAGAAGGAGGTTGTTTTCTATCCGGTGATAACCGAGGCTTGATCTGTCGACGATCAAGGGATCGCCCACCTTAAGGGCACGCCAAGGAGTAGGGGCAAGTTATCCCCGAACCTCGTAAACCCTCCTTGTTAGCAATCTTGCTAGTTGCGTTGATTTGTCTTTGTTTTCTATTTTTCTGCATAGTTTGTTCCTGCTACTTCCGCTGTGCTACTAACGACTTTGAGTGCAGAAATTTGATAAGTGCCAAAGGTTAAAGAGTTTGGCTATATTCACCCCTCCCCTCTCTCTAGCCATCCGGGTTCCAACAATCAGGACTAGGCCAGTCCGATCAGGCTGGAGCCTGATTGGTCTGAACGTTCTTAGATCGAACGGTGATCCGTTCAATCGCATTAAAGTCTGGTTGGTGGACCGATCCACCAACTGATTAACTCTTCCAAAACCCCTCATTACCGAACCCTAGCGTCGAATCACCATTTGTGCACTTCATCATGAGCAAGAAACCTCCCTGCGTCCTCTTCTTCCTCAAGAGAGCTTCTGTGCGTGCGATCCTGGGAAGGGCTACTACAAGTTCTTCCTTCTTCCTGTGAAGACTCTCTCTCGCTGAAGGTTTTCTTGCGCTCATCTCTTTCGGCGAGAGCCTTTTTGCTGCGCAACCTCTTCTTCCAATCTTCAAGAAGTTCGTCAATGGCACCTAAGTAAGCTTTTGTCTCAGTTTCCTTCCAAATCAGTCTATAGTGTTTATATTTGAAGCTAACCATGTTTTGGTGTGTTGTGTCGTGACCTTTGTGTTGGCCGTGACCTTTGTTTTCCCCGTGACCAGTCTTTGCCATATCCTACCTGTTGATGCAGTCTGGCCCGATTGTTGTTTTGGTGTTGACAACGATTTAAGTTTAGTTGAATGGATTTAGATTAAGTCCAGGTGGATCGGGAGATCGCACGCTGGCATGAGAAAAAGTCCTAGCTTTGAGGGCTAGGTATGAAAAGTCCTAACTTGGAGGGTTAGGTGTGAGAAAATCCTAACCTGGAGGGTTAGGTGTGGAAAAATCCAAGCTTGGAGGGCTAGGTATGGAAAAGTCCTAATTCGAAAGGGTTGGGTGAAAAGGCCTAGCTTGGAGGGCTAGGTGAAAAGTGTTGGTGCAGGAAGCACCCGATCGAACCTTATTTTGATATTGGCAAAGGATTCAAAGTTAAGGGTTATTTGTTGTCTAACAATGCTGCTTGAGAGTGCAGGAAACAAAGTCCTAGCGAAGGGCTGCTAGGCACCTGACGATGGGCAGTCAGGAAACCAAGTCCTGGCGAAGGGTTGCTGGGCGAAAACCAAGTCCTAGCGAAGGGATGCTAGGCACCTGACGATGGGCTGTCAGGAACTCAAGACCTGGCGAAGGGCTGCTGGGCAAAAACCAAGTCCTGGCGAAGGGCTGCTGGTCGAAACTCAAGACCTGGCGAAGGGCTGCTGGGCAAAAGTCCAACTGGAGGATCCGGTTGGCACCAGGTAAATTCTCCCGAGAGGAGTAGGTGAGGACGCGTTCCCCTTCGAGGGAACATTAGGCGTCGGTTCGACCTAGGGCTCCATTTTGGAGACCCAAAGTCAGAACCAAGACAGCCAAGGCTGTGTAAAATTAACTTATTAATTGCTGTTTTGGACTAACCCTGGATGCAGGACCGAAGGACTGTGTTTCTGCAGCTCAGAGAGCCTCAAAGGAGTGAGGCAGTAGCTGAGCAGGGCGCCCCGGATGTTTCGGGCGCCCCAGAGTCAACCCAAAGTCAGCAGAGCAAGTAAACGCCCCGATAGCAGCACATTTGGGGGCGCCCCGGATGTTTCGGGCGCCCCGCGCGCATCGGGCGCCCCGCGTGTCGCGGGCGCCCCCAGTGCCACGCCGACTATCAGCTGCCCTCGCGAAGCCAAAGGATGAGGCTTTGACCGGTCAACCCGGGCGCCCCGCGCGCTCGGGGCGCCCCGGTCAAAGCTGATCCCGAAGATGAAGAGATCAGCCTTGACCGAAGCGATCACCGGATCGGAAGCCACGTGGGGGGCGCCCCCGTCGACCAGGGCGCCCCCAGGCCCTATATAAAGGGCCCTCGACCTCCTTCTTGAAGAATCAATAACTGCGACTTTCATACGCTCTTCTGCTTCCATGAGACGCTCCAGAAAACTTCCAACTCGAGCTCTGACGACGTCCTGCTGCATCAATACTCCGATCTACACCGGACGTCGGTAACGAAATATTCATTTAAGTTTACGAAGCTAATTCTGTAATACTTGTGATTGTAAACTTTCTCGAACGTATAGAATTGCCTGCAGAAAACGGTCAACGACCGTGGGCCTTGGAGTAGGAGTCGACACAGGCTCCGAACCAAGTAAAACGACCGTGTTAGCATTGTTGTTGTGTCTTATTTCCGCTGCGCACTAACTCTTTTTAAATCCGAACGAATTGCGACATTCACCCCCCCTCTCTCGCAACTCTCGATCCAACAAGTGGTATCAGAGCGGGGTAGTTCAAACTTGGTGCAACCACTAGTTTGAAAGTTTTTTCGGATTTACGAATTTTTTTTTAATTTTATTTCTTTTCTTTTTGTTAATCAACGCAACTCAATCTCGTTCGCTTTTTATTTTATATAAATAATATCTGTAGGTGGATCTAAAATATCCTTACGCCTTTTTCAATTTTGAATTGTCATCTTTTCACCATAAGTCTGAATTAATAAAACGAACAATTTTTAAAAATTTATCATAAATTTTTTTAATTATTATTTTAATGTTATTTCTCGAAATTCGTGCCACTTTAATTCGAGCAATCTTTTAACTCTTATTTTTCACCATTAATCAGAATATTCATTTCCCAAAAATTTTGTCTCAAATTTTTTATTATTATTTTATTATTATTCTGCCTCGAAATTAGTGCAATTTTTTGGGCAAATTTTTTTTTCTTCTTCTCCCGCACTACTAATCCAAGACCAAGTCTAGGTACATTTCGGTTAATTCTGTTGTGTGCAAGGGTTTTTAAATGGCCAATCGAGAATGGAACAGCATTCGTCCACCTCTCTTCTCCGGTGAAAACTTCAATTCTTGGAGAAGTCAAATGGAGTTCCATCTAAAGACCCATATGGACATATGGACGATCATTCAAACAGGGTTCCACCCCCCTACAGAAGATGGACGATCAATTGCATGGGACAAACTGGATGAACCAACCCTCAACCAAATTGAGACTGATGCAAGAGCAACTGCAATTCTTCAATGCGGTCTAACCAACGAACAACTCAAGCTAGTCGGTTCATTTGGATGTGCTAGAGAAATTTGGGAGAAATTGATCAATCTTCATCAGGAAATCTCAGATGAAGAAGAAGATCAGGTAAGTTATCTCGCACTCTCGGTCCAAGCACAGACAGCCGAGTCAAAGTCTGAACCTGAACCTAGAGTCGAAATCGAACCAGCAGAATCAGACGACGAACTGACTGACATGGTAACCAATTTCAAATTCTTTTCTAAATTAGAATTAAATAATCAAGATGATACTGCAATGGTCGAGGAAGGTATAACTTTTGCAGGGAAAACTCCAAGAGAACCACCAAAGAAGGAGCTTCAACCGGTACCCAAGTCCGACTCAGACACGGAATCAAAAGGTAAAATTACAAATTTGAATTTTAAAAATCATATAATTTGTTACATATGCAGGGAGAGAGGGCACTACCAAACTAAGTGTCCTACTCGAAAGATTCAAACGATACCACCAACGGTGACAAAGGAACGAGCTCCAAAAGCACGAAAGAACAAGAGTCGCATCCAATGCTTCAAGTGTCAGGAGTTTGGGCATTACAAAGATGAATGCACAGATAAAAGCTACAAAGATCCAGGGCAACCAACCAAGATGGGTAACTGTAATTTATATACAAATCCACTCTTTACCTTGAACACTGATAGTTTAATTAATCTCCCTTGGTCAAATTTAGATATGGATGCATGCTTAGATAACTTGATGAAATCATGTATATTAGCAAAGTCAAAATTCAAAATGTTAAGACAAGAAAATGAGACTTTGAAAATTAAAATTGATATACAAGAAAAATTGATTAATAATTTTGCAAACTTAGAAAATCCAGAAATTTCTCCTCACTATGACATTATCTGAAGTTTTGTCTTGGCTATTCATAGGACTAGATACCTTAAGGACTTAACCAATTAGTTGAAATTTGACAACATAGTATTGGGAGGAGGTGAGATGATAGTACGTTGGGGAAACCAACTCTAATAAGATCAAATCTACTTGGTCTCTTTAGACTGGTGAAACCAGCCGAAGCTACCGATCCAAGACCCAAGCTAGTTAGACCAGAAAATGACCTAATTTAATTTGAAAATGAAATTTCATTAAAAGGCTTTGTCAAGGAAAGGGTGGATGATCCCATAAGGCTACGGCCAAAGAAGGCCTAGTGCCTCGCCAAGACCTGGAAGCCAATTTCTGAAATTCAAATTCAAATTATCTTATGTCAAATTCGAATCTAACACAAATTTCAAATAATTATAGATTCAAACCTGTTTTCAAAAATTCTTTTTCAAAATCACTCTTTTTCAAATTCAAATCTGTCTTCGAAATCAATTATACTTTTTCAAAAATAAACATTTTTTTATTCTTTTTCAAAGCTAAACATTTTTTTTAAAAATTATTTTTACCTTCAAACCTGTCTCACAAGAACTTTTAAGGCTAACTGTTTGAAAACTCTAGATTGGGTGAGACAGGAAAATTAAGTTCAAATTAAAAATTCTTTTATGTTGTGTTTTCATTCAGAGAATAATTTCAACATAGTCAAACCATGATTAACATGGTTAAACCTTAGTCAACTGAGTCAAACATGGTCAAACCTAGTTAATGCTAAAGACCCTTCAAGCACTTAGATAAAGTTAAGACAAGTCGAATACAAGGGGAGTTCTTTTTAGATTTAGTCTCAAAACCTGATTTAGTATCATTTCAGAATAAGGCCTTCAAAAATTACTCAAAATTCTTGGTATATTACTATCTCTTTGAAAAATTATTATCATTTCAAAATATTTCTTTTCAAAAACTGTGTTATTATTATTACTTCAAATTGAGGTGTCAAAAATTTATCTCCTTGAAAGTTTCATACTCAGAAGATTATTCAAAATTATTCTTTTGTTTTTAATAAACCCTAAAGACACAGAGGAAGGTCCACTTCATGATCTACTAGGACTCCTAGGATGTGTCAAATTTAGGGGGAGTTTGATTCAAAAGAAGAATTTCTGAAATTTTTTTTGGTAATTATTTGTTTTGAAGTTATTAGATAATTCTTATAATTTAAATCAAACCCTAAAACTCAGAGGAAGATCGCTTGTAGTCAACAAGCTTCCTAGGACTGGGTCAAGTTTAGGGGGAGATGAAATTAAAAGAATTATTGAACATTTTCAAAAATTATATGTTTTCATGCACTGCAAGTTCAAAATCCTTTTGAAAACTTAAATAATTTTTCTGTCAAAATACTATTATTTTACAAAATTCTTGTGGCTTATGAAATTAATTTTATAATATTTACTTGGGTTGGAGAAAATTTTCCAGGACACTTAGGAAAATGACCTTGTAGTCAACAAGGTTTCCTAGGATTGTGTCAGACTGGAAAAGAAACCTAGTCAAGTAAAATATTTTGTGTTCAAAATGCATAATCCTTTTCAAAAATTACTTATACTTTTCAAAGTCTAAGTCTTTTCAAAATTACTTATATCTTTCAAAGTCTAAATACTTTTTTAAAAGTACTTATGTGTTTCAAATCTTAATTTATTTCAAAAGTACTTAGATTTTTCAAAAATGCATAATATTTATTTCAAAAGTACTTTTGAAGATTCAAAAGCACTTATATCTTCAAAAATACATAATATCTGTCAAAAAGTACTGCTATAATGTTTTCAAAAGTATAAATATTTTTCAAGGCAATATTGTTCTAAGTGCGTGAATTTTCTAAAAGATTGGCCTACAAATATAAAATATCTTTTCAATACTTTTCCAAATAAAGTTTTGTTGGTGCAATTTAAAACTGTTTGCTATACTTTCAAGAATTATCCTAAGTATTTTTATGCTTTCAAAACCCATAGGCTCTGATACACAAACGCTCTCCTTAAAACTTCTCTCAAAATATTTTTATATTAGACTTAAAAATGGTCTAAAACATAAGGAGAAGAGTTTTACATTAAGGGGGAGAGAAAGGGAATTTTATTTTTAAGCTATTTCAAAATTTCTAAGTGGTTCAAAGTTATTTTTAGTGCATGTTTTTCTAAATAAAATTTTCCTTAGTAATCAAAATTTGTCTGAAAAAAGGGGGTTTTTAACAAAGTTTAAGCTGGCTTTTCAAAAGTGTGTCTATGGATACAAATACTTTTGCTCTTTTTGAAAAATACTTTGTCAAAAACTTATTTTTGGTAGAACTCAAAACTCCCCATTAGAAACCTTGCTAACCCATGTATGCTTTTGATATATGTCAAAGGGGGAGGAAAGGTCAAAGTTAAGTATTTTAACTATTTTATAACACAAGTATTCAAGTATTCAGGGTCTTAGGGGGAGTATGAAAAATAAAGAATTTTTTTCAACTCTACAGTTATGCTTCACTGTTTACCTTATGCTCTTAACTGTTGTAATTTTTTTCCTTAACTTTGAATTGTGTTGCCATAATCAAAAAGGGGGAGATTGTTGGTGCAGGAAGCACCAGATCGAACCTTGTTTTGATATTGGCAAAGGATTCAAAGTTAAGGGTTATTTGTTGTCTAACAATGCTGCTTGAGAGTGCAGGAAACAAAGTCCTAGCGAAGGGCTGCTAGGCACCTGACGATGGGCAGTCAGGAAACCAAGTCCTGGCGAAGGGTTGCTGGGCGAAAACCAAGTCCTAGCGAAGGGATGCTAGGCACCTGACGATGGGCTGTCAGGAACTCAAGACCTGGCGAAGGGCTGCTGGGCAAAAACCAAGTCCTGGCGAAGGGCTGCTGGGCGAAACTCAAGACCTGGCGAAGGGCTGCTGGGCAAAAGTCCAACTGGAGGATCCGGTTGGCACCAGGTAAATTCTCCCGAGAGGAGTAGGTGAGGACGCGTTCCCCTTCGAGGGAACATTAGGCGTCGGTTCGACCTAGGGCTCCATTTTGGAGACCCAAAGTCAGAACCAAGACAGCCAAGGCTATGTAAAATTAACTTATTAATTGCTGTTTTGGACTAACCCTGGATGCAGGACCGAAGGACTGTGTTTCTGCAGCTCAGAGAGCCTCAAAGGAGTGAGGCAGTAGCTGAGCAGGGCGCCCCGGATGTTTCGGGCGCCCCAGAGTCAACCCAAAGTCAGCAGAGCAAGTAAACGCCCCGACAGCAGCCCATTTGGGGGTGCCCCGGATGTTTCGGGCGCCCCGCGTGTCGCGGGCGCCCCCAGTGCCACGTCGACTATCAGCTGCCCTCGCGAAGCCAAAGGATGAGGCTTTGACCGGTCAACCCGAGCGCCCCGCGCGCTCGGGGCGCCCCGGTCAAAGCTGATCCCGAAGATGAAGAGATCAGCCTTGACCGAAGCGATCACCGGATCGGAAGCCACGTGGGGGGCGCCCCCGTCGACCAGGGCGCCCCCAGGCCCTATATAAAGGGCCCTCGACCTCCTTCTTGAAGAATCAATAACTGCGACTTTCATACGCTCTTCTGCTTCCACGAGACGCTCCAGAAAACTTCCAACTCGAGCTCTGACGACGTCCTGCTGCATCAATACTCCGATCTACACCGGACGTCGGTAACGAAATATTCATTTAAGTTTACGAAGCTAATTCTGTAATACTTGTGATTGTAAACTTTCTCGAACGTATAGAATTGCCCGCAGAAAACGGTCAACGACCGTGGGCCTTGGAGTAGGAGTCAACACAGGCTCCGAACCAAGTAAAACGACCGTGTTAGCATTGTTGTTGTGTCTTATTTCCGCTGCGCACTAACTCTTTTTAAATCCGAACGAATTGCGACATTCACCCCCCCTCTCTCGCAACTCTCGATCCAACAAAAAGTCCTAGCTTAGAGGGCTAGGTGAAAAGTCCTAGCTTGGAGGGCTAGGTGAAAAGTCCTAACTTGGAGGGTTAGGTGAAAAGTCCCAACTTGGAGAATTAGGTGAAAAGTCCTGGCTTGGAGGGTCAGGTGCCTAGCTTGGAGGGCTAGGTTGGATGAAGGTCTAACTCGGAGGAGTTGGGTGAAAAGTCCTAGCTTGGAGGTGTTAGTGATATGAGAAAAGTGTCCTAAGGTAATCGCCTTATGATTGTAAACATTTATTTTAATAAATGATAATTCACTATTTGAGTATACATGTTTGTGTATTTGATTGGGATCTTAAACTCATCTACTGAATATCCGCAATACAATTCACAGCATAAGAGAATTTGTGATGGGATCACAACTAGTGATTATCTCTAAATGTGCAATTGTGAAGTATTGAAAATATCCCTAGTCGATGAATTGATAAAAACGGACACTATCAATTCTGTTGAGATTAGCATGAGTTATTCTCTAATCTGCTGATTCTCACTGGCTGGCGACATTGGGATGTCCGGAGATAAACATGGATGCTAGTTAAGGAAACTAGTTCATTGGAGTGACTAGCCGTAAAACTTCACATGGTAGTCTATACATAGACATGTCAGTGAAGTTCTTACTGCAGCTTAAGTGCGATGTTCTTTTGACTTGCGGTGTTCAAGTCATCTTGGTCATGGAGACTTATATTTTAACATCTTAAGCAAGCATCTCCAAGGAGGTGTGGACCCAGGATGATTGGGTATAAGCTGAAGTGCCCGAAGATGTTTGAACAGCCTACAAAGGATTCACCACTCCTTGCGAGGAGATGTATACCCAGGCCTATCGTCGGATTGTTACTCAAAGCCTCTGGCCAGAGCATATCATGTTTAGAGTATGAGTCTCTTAAATACATGCGAGTAATTAGAAATCCAAAGGACGAGAAAGACACTACTTGGGTTAGGTGTGACATAGTCAGCCTAGTGGGGACTGACACACATAAATCGTGTCCTGAACCAAGTGGGTATAAGATGGTGAAGGGAATGAGGCACGATTCATTAGAGCTGTTGAAGGGTTTCAGACTTATTTCTGAGGTCAACCGTTGATCTTTCGATTAATTGGGAGTCATGATGTACTACTAGGTGCCACTCATGATCGTTCTATAATTGGTTGATTATAGACGGCCAACATAAATCGAAAGCCTATTTAGTCACACGCACTACGAGTAATCCGAGGGATTTAAAACGAGTTGAAAATTGGATTTTCCGATCAAGAGAAATAAGTCGAATCTGAATTTATCAGATGCGCAATGGAAGCTAAAAATGACTAAGTCTTTTGAAGGCTTATTGGGCGAATTAAATGAGTTTAATTCGCGATAGGTTCGGCTCGGTTTGGCCGGCCAAAGAGGGTGTCCACCCTCTTGGTTTGGCCGGTCAATACAAAGGGGAGAAACCAATTTATTTGGTTTAATTAATAAAATAAATCTAGCGCGATTTGTTTTATAAATTATGGATAAATAAATTTGTATAAAGAAATTTTAGAAATAAATTTATAGAAATTTATTCCCTTTTTATGGAAATTAAAATGATCCATGGAATGGTTTATTTTAATTTTATAAAATCAATTATGAATTGATTTTTCCATAATAGGAAATTTATAAATTTCTTATAAAATTTATTCATAATAAAAGGAGAGAAGGTATTTGTTTTATTATAAAGTTAGTTATAATAAAACTTGGCTTAAACGGAATAATTAATAGAGAATTTATAGGATAAATTTCTTATGAAAATTCCGTTAAGAGGGAGACTTGGCAAGGGAGAGGTTACTATATAAAGGAACCAAGGCTAGCCTTGAATTCCAATCAATAGAGTAATCAGAGATTAATTCTCTCCCTCTCTCTCTCTTATTCTCTTCCTCTCCTTCTCCTTCCATCCTAGGGCCGGCGCCCCTAGTTCATCCTAGGGCCGGCGCCCCTAGTCCAACTAGGGCCGGCGCACCCTCACCCTTCCAAGGGTTGGCGTGAGCAACCATCACCAAGAAGGAGCCAAACAAGAAGAAGAAGAAGCGGAT
>JAGFNQ010010421.1:0-31499 GCA_024364735.1 Boesenbergia rotunda | reverse complement strand
GAGAAATTCATTACAGGGTTTAATGAAGGAAAGAGAAAAGTCTTCATTGGATGAAAGAAGGTGAAGAGTCACATAAAAAGATGTGCTCTTTATTTACTTTAATGAAAGAAAGCCAAAGACACAAAAGACTCTTCATATTCATGGGATGAGTATAAAAGAGGGTCTAGTCATTTTGAATGACAAGTGAGTTTTTCTTTCTTCCTTTCCTCTCTTTTTCCTCTTCTCCTTCTTAGCCGAAACCGTTTGGGTTCTTGGTGGTCTTGTGAACTACCTCAAGTTGCTAGCACAACTAAGGTAGTTCTTCTCGAAGTTGAGAGATCGTGTCCGTGTGGATACGCATAGAGGCACGGACGCTTGAACGTGCAAGAGATCCGGCGGCACTTGGACGAGCGGGATAAACATAAAGGCACGCTTCAAAGGTAAACACTTTAGATAGATCTATTAGATAGATGAACTTCGTACGCATTTTCTTTAGCATGGATCGCTAGAGGGATCTTGTTTCTGCTGCGTTTTGTGTTTATGTCATTGGGAGATCCCAACAGTCTGGCGGAGCCCACTCCGACGCTCAAGTCAGTGCCTGAATCTCTTAGATGGGAGAAAGTAAGGACAAAAGAACGAGTTAGAATGTGTGTAACACCTTTATCTGAGGGGTTGGAGTACCTTTTATACCTGAGGCCATCGTTATACGTGTCCCACGTTTTTTTCCACGCCCCCCAATTATCGGTTACCGGATCATCTTTGTAACAGTTGTCGCAGCTATTAAATCTAGATAGTTACGACGATGACCACGTCTTATGTGTTGGATTGAGAAAATACGATAGAGGGGGGGTGAATATTGTAAATCGTTTCGGATTGAAAAAGAGAATACACAATGAAAAATTAAAACCAAACGCAGAGAACACAAAGATTTTACTTGGTTCGGAGTCGCGGTCGGCTCCTACTCCAAGGCCCACGGTCCTTGACCGTTTACTGCGGGTAATTCTATAATGCGCAAAGTTTTACAAAGAATCGTACAATTATATTGTAGTAAAAAGTACAGAGTTACTCTGTGATCGACGCCCGGTGTAGATCATACTTCGGTGCGGAGGGTCGTCGTCGGCGCATAGAATCTCGAGATCGGAGGTTTCCGGAATAGAGCGTTTGAGCGAAGAGCGTTGAGGCGTTGAGAAAAGTGTGTTTGGAAGCCATGGGGGTCGAACCCCTTTTATAGTGCACCTGGGGGCGCCCTGGACATTAGGGGCGCCCTCCACGTGCCTCTTGATCTGGAAACCCGTATCCGGAACTCGGTCAGCCCTTATCACTCCAGGATTGGGCTCGGAGTTTGACGGGGGCGCCCGGGACACAGGGGGCACCCTGCTTGACTTGTTCAACAAGCTTCTCGGTTGACTTGAATTCGATCGCTTCGTTGGCTTGGACCCAGGGCGCCCAAGGCATCCAGGGCGCCCGAGACCATGAGGGCGCTCGGGAGCTTGAGGGCTCCTGGCCTAGTGAACTTTCAAAGCACTTCTTGCTAACTGCTCGTTTGTCTTTGACCTTGGGCGCCCGGGACCTCCCGGGTGCCCAGCCCAGCTGCTGCCCCCCCCCTCCTTTGGGGCATTCTGAGCTGCAGAAATTCGTTCCTTCGGTCTTGCATCCAGGGTTAGTACCAAACATAATAAAGCAAGAATATTAGGTTTATACAGCCTTAGCTGTCTTGGTTCTAACTTTGGGTCTCCCTTATGGAACCCTAGGTCGAACCGACGCCTACTGATCTCTCGACGTGGAACGCGTCCTCACCTACTCCTCTCAGGAGAGTTTACCTTTTGCCAACCGGCTCTACCGGTTGGACTTTTGCCCAGCACTCCTTCGCCAGGTGCCTAGCAGCCCTTTGCCAGGTCTTCGGTACCAAGCAGTCCTTCGCCAGGTGCCTAGCAGTCCTTCGCCAGGTCTTAGATTCCCAGCAACCCTTCGCCAGGTGCCTAGCAGTCCTTCGCCAGGTCTTAGACTCCTGGCAGCCCTTCTCCAGGTGCCCAGCAGCCCTTCGCCAGGACTTCTTTCTGCACACTTAATGAACACATTAGAACACAAATAATACTTAACTTTTGAACCCTTTGCCAATATCAAAACCCAGGTTCGACTTATGTGCTGCCTGCACCAACAATCTCCCTCTTTTTGATTTATGGCAACCCGGTTGAAAAAGTTAAGTTTGAACCAGGTAAAAATTCTAATTTCATTTCCTTCCCCTGGAAGAAATCTCCCCCTAGATTTTTCAAGGGTTCACGGGGTTTGAAGAAGTTTCTAAGTCAAAAAAAATTAATTTTTCAATACTTAGAACATTTTTAAACGAGATGTAAGTTAGAGAACATTTCCCAAAAAAAAATTTAAGTTAGGCACTTGGAAAATTTGTACTTTCTAAGTCTAAAAGGGAATTAATTTTTCAATACTTAGAACAAAACGAAATGTAAGTTAGAGAACATTTCCCAAAAAAAATTTCTAAGTTGGGCACTTGGAAAATTTATACTTAGAAAATTTACACTTTAGAAGATTTTTAGTTTTCATACTTTAGAAAACTCTTCTAAACTTCTTATGAGGTTTTTAATACTTAGAAAAATGAATCTCTTTAGTACTTTAGAAAGTTTTTCAGGAAAATTTTGAAATGAACCTTAGAAATTTTTCTATTAGTGAACTTTAAAACTAGCTTAAGTAATTTTGAAAATTGACTTAAGTCAAGTAATTAGAAATAGTTTTGAAAATACTTTAGTAACAGTTTTGAAAACAGCTAAATCAAGTACTTAGTAACAGTTTTGAAAACAGCTAGATCAAGTACTTAGAAACAGTTTTGAAAACAGCTTAAGTGATTTTACTTTTTGAAGAAAGGATAACCAAAGTTTTGAAAATTTTGAAGAAATTTTTTTTTTGAACCTTCTCTCCTTTCCAATAAAAATTTTAAACCTTCTCTCCTTTCCAATCTCTCCCCCTTTGCCATATATCAAAAAAAATAATAGCAAAAGAATATAGCAAAAGAAGTAAGCAAAACAATATAGCAAAAGAAGTATGGTGTTGTACTGAACCAATTCAAGGTATAAACTGAAACAAATCAATTTGAATTATCTCTTTCGGGTCCTGTCTAACCCAATTAGCTACTTACTAATTGTTATAAATAGTAGCTTTCGCTAGGGTTAGTCAAGTTAAGTGTTCTGTTCAAGTTAGATTTTCTAAACTTAACACTTAACTTGATTACTGTTTAATTTGTATTTAGTACCCCAATTACTGCAGATACACTGACTTAAAGCATCTTGAATTAAGGCAAAGACCTAAGCATCTCAACCCATTCTAGGTTATCAATCAAAAAGTACCCTAAGGTGCTTGTGAGATGCTGGCTTTTAGATCTATAGGTGCATGCAGTTCTAGGGTTAGGGCCTAAGCTAATTCCATTTGCAAAAAAACCCTAGTTTTGAAGGGGGTAATTTTTCTTAAGAAAAACTAATTCGAAAAATGATTTTGCAAATTAAGTAGAAACTGATTTTAAAATCAAGTAATAAAACAGTTTTAAGAAAAATTTAAGTAGAGCAAGCCTATTCTACCAAGCATAGTCCTAACTGCCTAACTAATAAGGGACAAATAATTAAGTAAGCATCAAGCAACTAGATATGATTAGTGCATAGAAGTCAACTGGTCAAAGCAAGGACCAGCACAATCAAACATGAGTCAAACATAGTACAATAAGTCAACTAGGGTCTAAGAGGAGGGGCCCGGAGGAAAAAATGGACCAGGCTGCCAAGAGTGGAACAGTGACATCATCTCATTATACCGCGCGTCGTTGGTCTCTCGATCGGCCCTGAGGGCGTTCATATACTCCATGTGTCGGGCTTGATTTGCCTCCATTTCTTCCGTATGATTTGCCTCCACTTCTTCCCGGAGGCTGTGGACCTCAGTCTCAAGTAGTGTCAGTCTCTCGCCAAACGTCGGAGGTGCGGGCTCGTGTATGTGCTCCCGAGCTTCGGCCGCGAGATCAGCTACGTCAACTTCTACCTCCTCGTCGGATTCGATCTGGACTCCGGCTCTCTGACGTCTCCAGGATAATCCCCCGGTACACGAGGCCTCTATGCCTGCTAGGGAAATGTTTCTATATCCTATTTCATCAAACTCGGTCATCGCAGTCATCTCTCCTACGGTAATGTTGCGACCGTGATGATGAAGAATAGAGGTGATGATGTGGTAGTAGGGGGTGTGAGATGGTGTAGAACATGTGAAGTCCAATGTCTATGTCTAGGTGGTGGATTAATGCGTACAGTAGAAAGGTGTGGAATGGTCGCATGGTCGCGACGTCTCTAGTGGACAAAGGTAGGATGCAACGGATTAGGACTCTATAAAGTGCGTAGTCTTGGACTTGGAGATCTACGAACTGAAATCGTCTATCGGTCGGGTTCCGAGCGTCTCCATAGAAGTAGGAATGAAGAGTGTCGAGGTCAATGTGGGAGTATGGGGCATCAAAGGGAGGATCTCTAGAGGGATAGCAGCAGAAAGTGGACTGAGAAGGTCGTAGTCCAAGAAATCTGTTCAGCAAGGAGGATGTGATTGTTAAAGGCATCCCTTGTACTGTGGTAACAAAGTTAAGGGTATCTTGTCTAACTATATTGTTGTAGAATTCTGCACATAGGGTTGTGTTGATAGGATGAGTGCAGAAAATAAGGTTGTCTAGTTGGTAAAAGTTGATAACATTCATAGCCAATGGACATGATTGTGTGAAGAATAGTCGATTTAGGAAGCTCATCTTAGTAGGTTTGTAAGTTGTTCAAGCAAATTTGTTACAAAGTTCCAAGGTCGAAAACCTAGGATCGGGGCTAGGTTGGGTCCCGGGGTTTGATTGACTTGCACGACGTTTTCTAAGATAAGAAACATGCGTTTAACAAAAAAATTAAAAAAAAAATAAATGCAAAAAAAATGATACCGAGTAGTCGTTCGGGGAGGCATGGTTGAAGGCACGAGAAGGTCGCTTGGTTGTCTTGGAAGGAGAAGAGTTAGGGAGGAGAAGTGTAGAGTTAGGGAGGAGAAGTGTTTTTTTTTTGGTGTGGCATGTGAATGTGGTCTTGGGGACCTTTTATAGGGTTCGGATGAAGGGTCTGATTGAATTAGTTTGTGATTAGATCTAGTTTGTTTACCTTGATTGCATGATTCACATATTAGGTTTTCATGGTTCTTAATTTTGGGTATACCTTTAATTAGGCCAAGTTGGGTGATTTTTGAAATTAATCTCAGATTGGTGTGACCTAATCTCCTATGCCAGAGGTTTGATTCTTCTAACTGAGTTAATATGCATTTAGGTACTAGGGGTAGGTTTATAGTGTAAACATTATTTTTCCTAGAGCCCTTAAGCATGATTTCTGAGTCTTTCAAGTTTCTAATCAAGCAGTTAGAGTTGGTAAAGGTAACTACATAACCAGTATCACACAATTGACTTATGCTAAGCAAGTTAAATTTAAAATTTTCAACCAAAAGAACCTTTTTAATAACAAAGTCATATTTAAGTTCAATGTTACCTGACCCAATCACCTTGATTGTAGCATTGTTGCCAAATGCTACTGAGCCTAAGTTCTTGAATTTGAGTTTGGTGAATTTCAATTTATCCCCAGTCATGTGTCTGGAGCACCCGCTATCCAACATTCATTGGTCCAAATCTTTATGTTCCTACACATAAAGAGTTTTGTTGATTTGGATCCAATTAGAATTAAGGATAGCCTAAATTGATTTTCACAGTCTAGTCTGTCTCACCCAGTCTAGAGTTATCAATCACGTTAGCCTTAAGGGTTATTGTGAGACAGGTTTTAGTAGACAGAATTATTTGAAAAATCATGATTTATTTTTTAAAAAAAGTTAAATTAAGTTTGAAAGCAATTTGTTTTGAATTTATTTTAAAAAGGAGTGTTTGAATCTACAATTAACTGAAAATTTATGTTAGATTCGAATTTGACCAAGAATAATTTGAATTTGAATTTCAAAAATTAGCTTCCAGGTCTTGGCGAGGCACTAGGCCTTCTTTGGTCGTAGCCTTATTGGATCATCAACCCTTTCCTTGACAAAGCCTTTTAATGAAATTTCATTTCCAAAATTACTTTTTGAGAAATTTTGGTCTAACTAGTTTGGGTCTTGGATCGGTAGCTTCGGCTAATTTCACCAGTCTAAAGAGACCAAGTAGAGTATACTTGACCTTATTAGAAGAGGTTTCCCTAACGTACTATCATCTCACCGCCACCCATACTAGGTTGTTCAAATTTTAGTTAATTGGTTCAAGCCTTACTCTAATCGGTCCTAAGTCTAAGCATGATAAATTACAGAAAATAAATAAACAAACAATCATGCAATTTTACAATAAGAAAAAGAATTTATTTAACTATAAAAATTGTTTTTAAATTGGCTCCCCCTGGACTAAAGCCATGATAATGGTTCGGCAAGATGTGAATCTTGTCCTTGGGGATCCAATATTGATTTGACCCAGTTTGGTTGTTCAGGCATAGTTTGGGTACCCATGCCTGAATTTTAGGTCTAGACTGATTCAGTACAGCATAGTAAGATCTTTGTCTCGTTTTGGTTCGATAGCCTAACCCGGATCGATTTAGAACCGACTTCTGTTTTCCTAGGATCATATCAAGACCCTTGGAACTAGAAGTGAACCATTCTAAGGTTGCTCTAAGGTCCTTGACTTGAGTTTTCAAGGAGAAGTTCTCTTTCTCAAGTTTTTCAACTTGAGTAGAGGTTCCTTCTTGAACCTTCGCAGTTAAGGATCTAGAGTCAGCTCCCTCTTTAAGGAGTTTTACTTCCTGTCGGAGAGACTCGACTCGGATTTTGGCTTTCACTAAGTCGCGAGAAAGATAAGCAATTAATTCGGATAATTGACTTTTAGAAAACCCACTTACAGTGATTTCGCCATCTTCTGAAAATGTGAGTTTGCCGTCATCCAGCTCCGATTCTGACTCGGTCTAGATTTCTTGCGATGCAGTCAGAGCGAGCAGATTCGACTGTGGGGCCTCTTCTTCTTCTTCAGAGGAAGACTCATCCCACGTTGCTTGAAGGGCCTTCTTCCTTCTTGTTTTCTTGGCTTCCTTCAGATTAGGGCATTCGTTCTTATAGTGACCCTTCTTTTTTGCATTCGTAGCAGGTCACATTTGGTTTGGTCTTTTCATTTGTAGGATCAGTTGGTTTTCCATCTTTCGCCTGGCTTTTCTTCTGTTGGACTGATTCTTGAATTCCTTGTAGTAGTTTCGTGCAAGCCGGACCAGCTTAGGTCGATCTCCTTCGCTGTCTTCTGAGTCAAAGTCTGAATCAGACTCGGGTGCAGGTTGAGGCTTTTTGTTGGTCATTTTTCCAGTTTTACCTGCAACAAAAGCAATGCCTTTCTCGGCCAGGGTGCAGTTAGTCTGCTCATGTAATTCTAATTTAGAAAACAACTCATCTAATTTAATTTTAGATAAATCCCTTGAAACTTTGTACGCATCTACGATAGATGCCCACAAAGTATTTCTCGGGAAAGCGTTAAGAGCATACCTGATTAGGTCACGATTTTCTACCTTGTGACCGATTGTGTGTAGACCGTTCATTAGCTCCTGAATTCTGGCGTGGAGCTGAGCTGCAGATTCGCTGTCATTCATCTTGATTGTATACAACTTGTTTAGTAGTAGGTCCCTCTTGCTGATTCGGGTGTCGGAGGTTCCTTCGTGCAACTCAATTAGCTTACCCCAGAGTTCCTTTGCACTGTTGAATGGACCCACCCGGTTCAGCTCTTCTTTGGTTGGGCCACATTGGAGTGTTTGGGTTGCTTTAGCATCAGCTTCAATTTTTCTTTTTAGGGCGGTATCCCATTCGGTGTAGGATTGTGGCACTCTGTCAGCATTTTTAGGGATTTCCAGATCAGACTGGATTATTATCCACATGTCCACCTGAGTTTTCAGGTGGACCTCCATTCGACTCTTCCAGTAGGAGAAATCCTCCCCACTGAAGAGTGGTGGTCTGGCGGTACTAAAGCCCTCTTGCATGGCCATTTAGAATTTACTGAAAAGAGAGAGAAAAAAAACGTCCCAAGACTTGGTCTTGGATAAGCAGTGCGGGAACAAAAAAAAGTTATCGAGTGGTGTTGCACCAAACTCGATTAACGATAATAATTTGATTGAAAAAAAATAAAAAATTATTTCGCAAAAAAAAATCCGAAAAACTCTCAAATTTGAGTTTGCACCAAATTTGAGCTTCCCCGCTCTGATACCACTTGTTGGATCGAGAAAATACGATAGAGGGGGGGTGAATATCGTAAATCGTTCGGATTGAAAAAGAGAATGCACAGCAGAAAATTAAAACCAAACGCACAGAACACAAGGATTTTATTTGGTTCGGAGTCGCAGTCGGCTCCTACTCCAAGGCCCACGGTCCTTGACCGTTTACTACGGGCAATTCTATAATGCGCAAAGTTTTATAAAGAATCGTACAATTATATTACAGTAAAAAGTACAGAGTTACTCTTCGTGATCGACGCCCAGTGTAGATCGTACTTCGGTGCGGAGGTAGTCGTTGGCACTTAGAATCTCAAGTTCGGAGGTTTTCGGAATAGAGCGCTTGAGCGAAGAGCGTTGAGGCGTTGAGAAAAGTGTGTTTGGAAGCCTTGGGGGTCGAACCCCTTTTATAGTGCACTTGGGGGCGCCCTGGACGTTGGGGGCGCTCTCCACGTGTCTCTTGATTCGCAAACCCCTATCCGAAACTCGGTCAGCCCTTATCCCTCCAGGATCGGGCTCGGAGTTTAACGGGGGCGCCTGGGACACAGGGGGCGCCCTACTTGACTTGTTCAACAGGCTTCTCGGCTGACTTGAATTCGATCGCTTCGTTGGCTTGGACCCAGGGCGCCCGAGGCATCCAGGGCGCCCGGGACCATAAGGGCGCCCGGGAGCTTGAGGGCGCCTGGCCCAGTGAACTTCCGAAGCACTTCTTGCTAACTGCTCGTTTGGCTTTGACCTTGGGCGCCCGGGACCTCCCGGGCGCCCAGCCCAGCTGCTTCCCCCTCCTTTGAGGCGTTCTGAGCTGCAGAAACTCGTTCCTGCGGTCCTGCATCCAGGGTTAGTACCAAACATAATAAAGCAAGAATATTAGGTTTATACAGCCTTAGCTGTCTTGGTTCTGACTTTGGGTCTCCCTTATGGAACCCTAGGTCGAACTGACGCCTACTGTTCCCTCGACGGAGAACGCGTCCTCACATACTCCTCTCAGGAGAGTTTACCTTTTGCCAACCGGCTCCTCTGGTTGGTCTTTTGCCCAGCAGTCCTTCGCCAGGTGCCTAGCAGCCCTTCGCCAGATCTTCGGTACCAAGCAGTCCTTCGCCAGATCTTCGGTACCAAGCAGTCCTTCGCCAGGTGCCTAGCAGTCCTTCGCCAGGTCTTAGACTCCTGGCAGCCCTTCGCCAGGTGCCCAACAGCCCTTCTCCAGGACTTCTTTCTGCATACTTAATGAACACATTAGAACATAAATAATACTTAACTTTTGAACCCTTTGCCAATATCATAACTCAGGTTCGACTTAGGTGCTGCCTGCACCAACATTATGGGTCATGATTATCCCGTAATTATTAAGATGATTATCCACATATCCGAAGAAAAGGGGGACGGTTACTTGAGGTCGAGTGCTCCTTGGGCTCCACTACCCCGAGGTGGTCTTGGGGTCTTTTTGCCCGAGGGGTCTCGAGCGCTCGCCCTCCCGAGGTGATATCGGGACTTGATCTCCCGAGGTGATCCCGGGCGTGTGTCCTCCTGGAGCGGTCCCAGGAGTAGGCTTATCCGAGATGGTCTTGGGGATCCACCTTCCCAAGGGGGCCTAGGGAGGTCAGGAAAGAGAATCGTCCAGATTCCGCAGATCTTGCCACATAGCTTCTTCATTCCACATGTCATCCGTGGGGTGCTCGACCCCATCACTATATAATATTTAGGGTGCAAAATTTTTGTTTTGATTTATTTAAACTTTGGGTTTAGGGTTTAAGATTTGGGATTTAGGGTACAGTGATTAGGGTATAGTATTTGTGAGGTGTAATTTTTTTTAGGATTTAGAATTTAGAATTTGAGATATAATATTTAGAATTAAGGAATTTAGGATTTTAAAAAAAAAAGTAATGCTCGACACCTGAATCAATTCCAAGTACCTTGAGCACCTGGATCAATTCTAGGTGTCTCAAATACTTTTCGTGGACAGGTGCAAATGAAAAGTTGTGTCGAAAGATTTAGTATTGATCCGGGCGAATGATTTCTTAAGAGGATTAGGGGCTCGGTCAGGTTCGATTGCCGTTCTGAACCTGTGATAAATAGGCCAGGCCAAGAGTCACCTGAGGACGGGCACTCGGGGTCGGTCACCCGAGGTCGGGCGCTCGGGGTCGGTCAAGAGTCACCTGAAGTCGGGCACTCGGGGTCGGTCAAGAGTCACCCGAGGTCGGGCGCTCAGGGTCGGTCAAGAGTCACCTGAGGTCGGCCACTCGGGGTCGGTCAAGAGTCACCCGAGGTCGGGCACTCGGGGTCAGTCAAGAGTCACCTAAGGTCGGGCACTCGGGGTCGGTCACCCGAGGTCGGGTACTCGGGGTCGGCCACTTGAGGTCGGCCTCCTGAGGTCAGGCCCTCAGAGTCAGTTATCGGGGTCAGGCACTAGCATTCATGCTGGGATGGCCGAATAATTACAGGCTGTCCCCATCAGCATTCAAAGGATAACCCCCCCCCCCCCGACATAATCATTGACTGGCAGGGCCGCCAAGTGTTAATGGGGAACAGACGAGACAGCTTAAGCAGGATGTCAGACAGCTGCAACAGTCTCACAACATTAATACGGCTGTCACCATCACAACCTGTCAACTGATCCTCCCTTAAATGAGATTTGTTAGACCTGACATAGTAGAGAGTTCCCTCTCCCCTATATAAACCCCCCATATGGCTCTGTAGAGGGAGGTGCTGCCATTTTGTAACCATTCTACCACTTTGTGAGCCTGGATTTGGTCCAAGCCGAGTGACTTAAGCCAGCATCCTCTTCGAGCCCATGTTCTATTCTAAGCCCTAGCAGATCGGGTCATCTTGGTCAGACCGAGTCATCCGAAGGAGAACCGGTCTTCGCTTGTCGACAGGATCAGATTTGGCGCCGTCTGTGGGAAATCCTACCTGATCGAAAGACGAAGATCAGTGAATCCAACCAGGTGACTGTTACTCTTTCACAGGAAGACTTGGATCTGCTAGTAGAAGCTAGAGCCAGGAAATTGGCGGAGGCATAGCAAGCGGCCGCTCGACCCGCTCAGCCGGGCCCGGCCGAGCAAACTGCTCGGGTGGGCACCGAAGGGGGGGGGGGGTCGACAGGAAGATAGTCCTCATTTCCACCGGGCGCTATTTGGCCCGGCTGAGGGAGCAGGACAATCAAACCCTCATGAAGCTACATCTAGTCATACCAGAGCTAACAAAGGGAAGGCTCCCCTTGGGCCGACCCCAACTGAGCGCACAGGGTTCCCCTTCTCCAGTCAAGTCTTGAATGAGCCGCTGCCCAAGCATTTTAGGCTCCCGTCCATCACTGAATACGGAGGAACTACTGATCCTGAAGAACATCTAAAGAAATTTGAGAATGCTTCGATGCTGCATTAGTACCCCGATGGTGTTAAGTGCAGGGCCTTCCTGACCACTCTAGCCGGGCCGGCCCAGCGATGGTTTGACAGACTCCCAGAGGGATCGATCAAGGACTTCTCTAATTTCAAAAGACTGTTCCTGCAGCATTTTGCCAGTAGCAAAAGACATCACAAGACCAGCTTAAACTTGTTCACCATGAAGCAGGGCTCCAAAGAGCCCTTGAAAGCCTACATCAAGTGGTTTAATCAACTTGCTCTGGATGTGCCCACCGCTACGTCTGAGGTGTTAGTCAGTGCCTTCTCACAGGGCTTACAGGAGGGCGAATTCTTCAGATCCTTGATTCGAAAACCTCCGAAGGACTTCGAAAGCCTTTTGGGGAGAGGCAGTAAATACGTATACGTTGAAGAAGCACAAGCCGCCAGGCGGCCGGAGGTCAGACCTGCGCCCGAGAATCCTCAGCAACACCAAAGAAATGTACCTCCTGGGGGGCCTCTCAGAAGCCCCAGAGCTATGGGACACCGACCAGGGGGCGAGAGGGGAATAGTTCAGCAAGTGGCCCAGGGTTGCATCCCTTCCAGGTGGCAGCCCTACTGTTCCTTCCATAACAGCCATACGCATGACCTTCAAGACTTCTGGCAGGCCGGCAGAGGTCAGGGTCGCGCCGGCCGAGGAAGTCCAAGAGGAGCTCACCAAGGAGGTGGTCGAGGTCGAGGAAGAACATCGCCAGGCCAATCCGAGTCCCCGGGCCGACCGACCGCCTCCGCAGCCAGACAGTTATTCCAGACCCCCGACTCCATCGAGCACGGGAAGGCCAGCGAAGAGCAAGCCAATCAACAGAATGCTGTGCACGGGTCTATCAACGTCATTTCGGGAGGACCCACCTATAGAGACTCCAATCGAGCTCGGAAATCTCAGGTCCGACGCCTGGATATCTATCAGGTGGGTTGTAGTTCCGCCCAAGCTCAGGGACCACAGATCAGTTTCGGCCCCTTGGATTTACAAGGAGTGGAAGTGCCTCATGAGGATGCTTTGGTCATCACGGCAATCATAGCCAACTATCAGGTCCATCGGACCATTGTGGATTCAGGAAGTTCTGTGAATATCTTATACTTGAAGGCATTCGAACAACTACAGATTGAGATGATTGAATTGCAGCCCGTGGCCACACCCTTATTTGGATTCACGGGAAATGAGGTCCAACCGCTGGGCCAGATCAAGCTGGCCATATCACTCGGCGAAGAACCCTTGAGAAGGACTAGGTGGTCTACCTTCCTGGTAGTGGACGCCCCCTCAGCTTACAATGCCATCTTGGGCCGACCGGTGTTGAACGAGTTCCGAGCCGTGGTGTCCACTTTCTACTTGAAGGTCAAATTCCTAGTGGGTGATCAAGTCGGAGAGGCTAAAGGAGACCAAAAGGTAGTGCGTCGGTGCTATGTGGACGACGTCCGAGTGGAGGTTAGTAAGTCCTTCCGAGCAGCGACGGCTAATTGCAACATGGTGCAATCCTCTCAGCCCTCTCCTTGGGCTGATTTGATAGAAGAAAAGGAAGAGGTCCTGCTCTTGCCTGGCCGAGAAGAGACTCGGGTGAGGATAGCCCCCGGACTGCCGACCAACCTGCGACGACAGCTGATAGAATGTCTAACTCAAAACCAAGATGTATTTGTCTGGTCCCAGCAAGATCTGAAAGGGGTCAGGCCCGAAGTCATGGAGCACAAGCAGCATGTCTACCCGGATGCCCGACCTGTGAAACAAAGAAAGAGAGACTTCAGTCCTGAGCAGAATAAGATCATCCAGGCCGAAGTGAAAAGGTTGCTGAAAGCAAGACACGCCTGAGAAGTGCAGTTTCCCACCTGGCTGACCAACGTGGTGCTGGTCTCCAAACCGGGCGACAAGTGGAGGGTCTGTATTGACTTCAGGGATCTCAACAAGGCTTGTCCCAAAGATTGCTACCCCCTCCCTCGGATAGACCAGCTGGTGGACTCTACCGCGGTGTAACGACTCGGAAAATTCTCTTAATATGTTCTTAAAATATTAAGCATGTCTAGATAATTTTCCGAGGAACCTAGAAATATTAATGCGAATTTTGGCTTAGAAAATCCATGTTTTCTCATTTAAATTGGGGAAAAGGGCACTAATGGGCCTTATATGGGATTTTTAGTACCAAAATTATTGAAGGATTTTAGGTGAAACTTAATATAAATATAAAGGGATTTTAATGAGAAATATTAACAAAATTATGGGGGAACTTTTAAGGGATTTTCGAAAATACTAGGAAAATTAAATAAAATAAGTGGAAAAAATTGTGCATCTACCAAGGATTGAACCTTGGACCTCTTGTACAACCATGTATGCACTAACCAACTCACCTAGCAAGGTAATGTTATGAGGGAATGAAGTGGATATTGGTTAAGGCTTAGAAGAAGATGAAGGGTCATGGAGAGACTCTTCATTTGCCTCCTTGATGAGTTATAAAGAGGGGGGTTTGGGAGTTACTTCTTCTTTCCATTACTTTGCATTTTCTTCCTCCTCCTTCCCTCATCCTAGACGAACACCACAAGGAGGGTTTCCATTGGAAAAACTCCACAAGAAGGTCTCATCTCCAAGATCTAAGGGGTCTTCCAAGGATACAAGGACAAGGGGGTTCAAGGGTCCAAAGATCTTACCATTTCCTTCTCTTTTAAGGTTTAAAAATCAAGATCAATGAAGGTAAGACTCCCTCACCTGTGGTATAATAGTTCTTTATATTTTAACATGATTTATTGGGTGGTTTTTGGGGCTTGATGTTGAAAGAAACAAAATCAACACCCTAGAGACCCTATGGGTTTCGGCCACTATGTATTAGGGTTCATAATGATGCTAAAAATCTTTATAATGTTATTTGATGTTCCCTTATGATGTTTATAGGGTAAGTATAATTTTTGGGAATTTTTGGAGAACCCTAGGATACCCTAGGGTTTCGGCCAACATGAAAGAAACAAAAATCAAGCACCCTAGAGACCCTATGGGTTTGGCCACAATGGTTAGGGTCCATGATGATGCTAAAAATCTTTATAATGTTTTTTAATGTTCGCTTATGATGTTTAGAAATTATTTTTGGGAATTTTTGGGGTACCCTAGGATACCCTAGGGTTTCGGCCAACATGAAGGACCCATGTGTAGGGTTGGGTTTAAGACCTCAAGTATATGTTTTATGTTTTATCATGATATAAGAGAGATGGAGGGTGTTTATGTGAATGTTTCACATGGCCTACAGACCCTATAGGTTTCGGACAAGAACCCTAATAGGATGGAAAGTTAGGATTTATTCCAAGTAAGGGTCCCAATGGCCCTATGGTAAGGTATGGTTGGTGTTTATGTAATTGAATTGGGGTTTTATTGGAAATTTTTCCATGCCCCCATGGCTTTGAAGTTTCGGCCAAGAGCAAGAGTTGGGTCAAAGGATTAGGGTAGGCCTTAAGTATGGGATCAAATGTTCCCTATGGCCTAGTATGTATGTATGAGATGTTAGTTGGGAAGTTATGTGAAGGTTCATGGACCTAGGGTTCCTTTGGGACTTTCGGCCAAGGACATAACCTAGGGCTAGGGTTGGGTTAAACCTACAAAGATGCTTGTGTATGGGTTACCAAGAAGTATGTCTAAGTAAGATGGAAGAATCTCTATGTTAACCAAACCCTTAGTTTGTATGTCATGAATTATATGTTAGGTCATAGATATTTAGACATGTGCCATGATTTATGAATGATATGTATGTATGCCATGTCTTATAAATGATATGCCATGTTTATGAATGATATGCCATGTTTATGAATGATATGCATGTATGCCATGTCTTATGAATGATACGTATGTATGCCATGTTTTATAAATAAGATGTATGTATGTCATGTCTTATGAATGAGGTTAAAGTACATGCCTTTAAGGCATAACGATGATGTTAAGTATGATGCATGAATGATGATGAATGACAAGCATGATGAATGAATGATGATGAATGAAAAAGCATGTGAAAGCATTTTATTTTATTTTATGGGCTTGTACCGGACCTAATTAAGGTCCACGATTCTGGACTACCGATGATGCTGTCCACGGTTCGGGACTACCGATGAAGCTGTCCTTACGGTTCGGGACTACCGATGAAGCTATCCTTACGGTTCGGGACTACCGATGAAGCTGTCCTTACCCTAGTAGGTCGAGATTAGCTACCTCGTATTTACTTAGGGATGCGCGCATATGATGAATGAATGTGGTACAAGCCAGGGCCCAATGAATGATGTGATTATGTTAAGTAATGAAAAGTATGTTTTTAAAGATTAAGCATCCTTATAATATATGCATTTGTCCATGCATCCATCCATGTTATGCATTATGTTATGAAAAGTATGTTTATGAAAAGAATATTTATGAAAAACATGTTTATGCAAGGTATGTTAATGCAAAGTATGTTCATGTTAATTATGTTTATGCTAAGTTAGAATGCCATGATTTTATTTATGTTTATGTTAATTATGATGTCATGATTTAATTATGTTTATGCTATGTTAGAATGCCATGATTTTAGTTATGTTTATGTTAATTATAATGTCATGATTTAATTATGTTTATGCTAGGATAGAACGCTATGATTTTATTTATGTTCATGATAGTTTAGGATGCCATGATTTAATTATGTTTATGCCATGTTAGAATGCCATGATTTTATTTACGTTATGTTAATTATGATGCCATGATTTAATTATGTTTGTGCTGAGTTTGGATGCCATGATTTTATTTAGGTTCATCTTAAGAATGTTTATGAGGTTATGTTATTGTGTTTATGTCTATGTCAAGAATTATGCCATGCTATGAATGTTTATGATGTTTATGTCTATGCCAAGTATTATGCCAAGCCATGAATGTTTTTATGTTTATGTATATGCTATGCTATGAAAGTGACTAAGTTATGTTCAAGTCATGTCAAATGTATGCTAAGTGCTCATGAAGACTTAGGTGCTGAGTAAAGCACTAAGTATGTTAATATTCAAGATGCTCATGATTAAGTGATGAATGGTTTTAGTGAGTAGGAAAGAGTCTTACTAAGCCTGTGTGCTTATAGTCTTATTTTTCTTATACCGCAGATCACGTAAGGGGACCGTAAGGAAGCTGCAGGAGGGCAATAAAGTATGTGTGTGATAGTGACTTGGCCACGAGACCATATGGTTGCTTATTTTATGATAGAACTTTACCTTTACTAGTATGTGCTTGAATGTGACTCTATGACATGATGCTATGTATGACATGATGCTAAGAATAACATGATGATAAGTATGACATGATGACAATGACATGATGGTAAGTATGACATGACATGAGGTTAGGTATAAAGTTAATATGCCAAGTTCCCATGTTATGATGTTAGGAAGGGTAGTAAGTGCATGTAGGAGTAAGTTAAAAGTTTCCGCTGCATTATGATGTCTACATACCCTAAGTATGTTAACGTAACGCCGCTTTAGGAAAAAAAAACGGGCGTTACAGGTTGGTATCAGAACAGTAACCATCTCACTACACACACATCAAGCCCTCTTCCTGCCGCTTCCAAGTAAGTACCTCTCTTCATATCTTATGATATTAAGCACTTCTAGGATACTTTATGATTCTAGAATATGCAAAAATGAATGATACCTTATGATAGATGATGGGAAGTATTTGCAAAATATGTACATATGTACATATGAACGATATTTTTCTATTGTTTTATTTATGATGATCAAATAATTTAGAATTTAG
This sequence comes from Boesenbergia rotunda, assembly GCA_024364735.1. Taxonomy (NCBI): domain Eukaryota; kingdom Viridiplantae; phylum Streptophyta; class Magnoliopsida; order Zingiberales; family Zingiberaceae; genus Boesenbergia; species Boesenbergia rotunda. The sequence goes on along the minus strand of JAGFNQ010010421.1, from coordinate 14,139 downwards.
TATGGGGGTAGGAATAGCAATAACTCATATTATCCATACTTGACCTTTATGAAGGGAAGTATGATAAGAAGACTGAGTAATAGAATTAATGAGACTACTTCATCGGCCGACCTGATGCTCAATATACCTTATATCATAACTTATCTTAAGTCACATCATAAGACAATCATGTATAAGTATTCTGTCTTATACATTAGGTCTAAGTTAGCCATAATACAATTAGTCATAAGTGTGACTCAACCTTATGTTCATAAACACGGTATTAACTGAGCACCATCATAATATTAGTAAGTAAGGTGAACCTAGTATTAACATAAGGTTATATAACCTCTACATTATACGAGTTACCCATCATATAATATAATTATATTATATTATATAAAGCATATGATAATAATATGAGAGTGTGTACTAATATAAGATTATTATAAATATAACTATACTAATTCCTTATCATATAAGTATTGTCACAATTCACCTATCATATAGGTTCTTAATATGAGCCTACATACCGGTTGACATGTATCATCTCAACCTATAAGATATCACCTATACATATTATTCCATAAGCAACTATGGGTATTATACCCATAATTTATATGATAAATAACTATAATTTATGATATTATGTATAACCTATAATATAGTCTCATGTAGGGAAGTATATGATAGCCTACATACATTAGATTATAAAACTCTCACCCATGTTAGCGTATAGTATTAGTTCCATTATACTAATACTAATATAATTAATGGTGTAAGTCATACAGTATAACCTCAAATGATACGCATAGGGTAGTGTCCTAATTATATTAACACCTATTGTAGACTATATTTTCATACTAATTATCAATATTAAATTAGCAACGTATGATTCTCTATTATCTTATATATAATATATAAGATTACTTTAAGTTATTTTATGGTAATATAATAAATATGACCTCACTTATCATATAATAACTATTAACTAATATAATTCATAGCTCATGTTGTGAATTAATATTTCGGAAGCATACTATTATTAGGTTTACCCATAATTATAATAACTATATACTTATGATATATGCATATAATTACATCATAGAGCTATTAATGACACTAGCTCAATTATACACTAAGGAGATAGATACGTCCCCACAAGTTTTGGACTGCAAGTTCTTAACGACCCTGCCTTCGGGAGAAATAATGACATCCGCTCACGTACTGCGTGTTGTGCTAGTCGGAATCGCAGAAAGAGAACTTTACTGCGATCTGATAATACTCGACATGCGGGATTACGATGTTATAATGGGGATGGATTTTCTGAGCAAATACGGTGCTTCTATCGAGTGTCGTAAGTGAAAGGTGTTCTATTCGACCCGAGGCAGATACTATGTTTGAATTTATTGGAGAATCAAATAGGAGATCCTAGAAGGAAAGGGTGATGGTTTTCGTATCGCCAAAGGGGTGACCAGATTTGGGAAGAAAGGAAAAAACTAAGTCCGCGCTATGTGGGGCCATACCTGATTTTGAAAAGAGTCGGTAAAGTGGCATATGAGTTAGAGCTGCCTTCAGAGATGTCGACTATCCATAACGTAGTCCATGTGTCCCTGCTTAAAAAGTGTATCCCAAATATGGACCAAGTGATCGAGCCACAGACAGTACAAGTGCAAGAAGACCTAAGTTATGAGAGCAGACCCATCCAGATTTTGGATAAGGAAGTCAAGAAGCTGAGGAGTAAGGAAGTACCCTTACTCAAGGTCCTATGGCAAAGTCAACGGTTTGAAGAAGCTACCTGGGAACGCGAGGACGAGATGAGGCGTAAGTACCCGGAGCTATTCTAAGTTCGAGGACGAACTTTCACGAGGTATGGGGGATTGTAACGACCCGAAAAATTCTCTTAATATGTTCTTAAAATATTAAGCATGTGTAGATAATTTTCCGAGGAACCTAGAAATATTAATGCGAACTTTGGCCTAGAAAATCCATGTTTTCTCATTTAAATTGGGGAAAAGGGCACTAATGGGCCTTATATGGGCTTTTTAGTACCAAAATTATTGATGGATTTTAGGTGAAAATTAATATAAATATAAAGGGATTTTAATGAGAAATATTAACAAAATTATGGGGGAATTTTTAAGGGATTTTCGAAAATACTAGGAAAATTAAATAAAATAAGTGGAAAAAAATTGTGCATCTACCAAGGATTGAACCTTGGACCTCTTGTACAACCATGTATGCACTAACCAACTCACCTAGCAAGGTAATGTTATGAGGGAATGAAGTGAATATTGGTTAAGGCTTAGAAGAAGATGAAGGGTCATGGAGAGACTCTTCATTTGCCTCCTTGATGAGTTATAAAGAGGGGGGTTTGGGAGTTACTTCTTCTTTCCATTACTTTGCATTTTCTTCCTCCTCCTTCCCTCATCCTAGACGAACACCACAAGGAGGGTTTCCATTGGAAAAACTCCACAAGAAGGTCTCATCTCCAAGATCTAAGGGGTCTTCCAAGGATACAAGGACAAGGGGGTTCAAGGGTCCAAAGATCTTACCATTTCCTTCTCTTTTAAGGTTTAAAAATCAAGATCAACGAAGGTAAGACTCCCTCACCTGTGGTATAATAGTTCTTTATATTTTAACATGATTTATTGGGTGGTTTTTGGGGCTTGATGTTGAAAGAAACAAAATCAACACCCTAGAGACCCTATGGGTTTCGGCCACTATGTATTAGGGTTCATAATGATGCTAAAAATCTTTATAATGTTATTTGATGTTCCCTTATGATGTTTATAGGGTAAGTATAATTTTTGGGAATTTTTGGAGAACCCTAGGATACCCTAGGGTTTCGGCCAACATGAAAGAAACAAAAATCAAGCACCCTAGAGACCCTATGGGTTTGGCCACAATGGTTAGGGTCCATGATGATGCTAAAAATCTTTATAATGTTGTTTAATGTTCCCTTATGATGTTTAGAAATTAAATATAATTTTTGGGAATTTTTGGGGTACCTAGGATACCCTAGGGTTTCGGCCAACATGAAGGACCCATGTGTAGGGTTGGGTTTAAGACCTCAAGTATATGTTTTATGTTTTATCATGATATAAGAGAGATGGAGGGTGTTTATGTGAATGTTTCACATGGCCTAGAGACCCTATAGGTTTCGGCCAAGAACCCTAATAGGATGGAAAGTTAGGACTTATTCAAAGTAAGGGTCCCAATGGTCCTATGGTAAGGTATGGTTGGTGTTTAAGTAATTGAGTTGGGCTTTTATTGGAAATTTTTCCATACCCCCATGGCTTTGAAGTTTCGGCCAAGAGCAAGAGTTGGGTCAAAGGATTAGGGTAGGCCTTAAGTATGGGATCAAATGTTCCCTATGGCCTAGTATGTATGTATGAGATGTTAGTTGGGAAGTTATGTGAAGGTTCATGGACCTAGGGTTCCTTTGGGACTTTCGGCCAAGGACATAACCTAGGGCTAGGGTTGGGTTAAACCTACAAAGATGCTTGTGTATGGGTTACCAAGAAGTATGTCTAAGTAAGATGGAAGAATCTCTATGTTAACCAAACCCTTAGTTTGTATGTCATGAATTATATGTTAGGTCATAGATATTTAGACATGTGCCATGATTTATGAATGATATGTATGTATGCCATGTCTTATAAATGATATGCCATGTTTATGAATGATATGCCATGTTTATGAATGATATGCATGTATGCCATGTCTTATGAATGATACGTATGTATGCCATGTTTTATAAATAAGATGTATGTATGTCATGTCTTATGAATGAGGTTAAAGTACATGCCTTTAAGGCATAACGATGATGTTAAGTATGATGCATGAATGATGATGAATGACAAGCATGATGAATGAATGATGATGAATGAAAAAGCATGTGAAAGCATTTTATTTTATTTTATGGGCTTGTACCGGACCTAAGTAAGGTCCACGGTTCTGGACTACCGATGAAGCTGTCCACGGTTCGGGACTACCGATGAAGCTGTCCTTACGGTTCGGACTACCGATGAAGCTATCCTTACCCTAGTAGGTCGAGATTAGCTACCTCGTATTTACTTAGGGATGCGCGCATATGATGAATGAATGTGGTACAAGCCAGGGCCCAATGAATGATGTGATTATGTTAAGTAATGAAAAGTATGTTTTTAAAGATTAAGCATCCTTATAATATATGCATTTGTCCATGCATCCATCCATGTTATGCATTATGTTATGAAAAGTATGTTTATGAAAAGAATATTTATGAAAAACATGTTTATGCAAGGTATGTTAATGCAAAGTATGTTCATGTTAATTATGTTTATGCTAAGTTAGAATGCCATGATTTTATTTATGTTTATGTTAATTATGATGCCATGATTTAATTATATTTATGCTAAGTTAGAATGCCATGATTTTAGTTATGTTTATGTTAATTATAATGCCATGATTTAATTATGTTTATGCTAGGATAGAACGCCATGATTTTATTTATGTTCATGATAGTTTAGGATGCCATGATTTAAATATGTTTATGCCATGTAAGAATGTCATGATTTTATTTACGTTATGTTAATTATGATGCCATGATTTAATTATGTTTGTGCTGAGTTAGGATGTCATGATTTTATTTAGGTTCATGTTAAGAATGTTTATGAGGTTATGTTATTGTGTTTATGTCTATGTCAAGAATTATGCCATGCTATGAATGTTTATGATGTTTATGTTTATGCCAAGTATTATGCCAAGCCATGAATGTTTTTATGTTTATGTATATGCTATGCTATGAAAGTGACTAAGTTATGTTCAAGTCATGTCAAATGTATGCTAAGTGCTCATGAAGACTTAGGTGCTGAGTAAAGCACTGAGTAAAGCACTATGTATGTTATTGTTCAAGATGCTCATGATTAAGTGATGAATGGTTTTAGTGAGTAGGAAAGAGTCTTACTAAGCCTGTGTGCTTATAGTCTTATATTCCTTATACCGCAGATCACGCAAGGGGACCGTAAGGAAGCAGCAGGAGGGCAATAAAGTATGTGTGTGATAGTGACTTGGCCACGAGACCATATGGTTGCTTATTTTATGATAGAACTTTACCTTTACTAGTATGTGCTTGAATGTGACTCTATGACATGATGCTATGTATGACATGATGCTAAGAATGACATGATGATAAGTATGACATGATGACAATGATATGATGCTAAGTATGATATGATATGAGGTTAGGTATAAAGTTAATATGCCAAGTTCCCATGTTATGATGTTAGGAAGGGTAGTAAGTGCATGTAGGAGTAAGTTAAAAGTTTCCGCTGCATTATGATGTCTACATGCCCTAAGTATGTTAACGTAACGCCGCTTTAGGAAAAAAAAAGCGGGCGTTACACGCGGGTAGCGAGCTCATCTGCATGTTGGATGCCTACCAGGGATACCATCAAGTGCCATTAGCCTTAGAAGATCAAGAGAAGGTCAGTTTTGTCATGGCCAAAGGCACCTATTGCTACACAGTTATGCCCGTCGGACTCAAAAATGCTGGGGCCACTTATCAAAGGCTGATGAACAAAGTTTTTAAGGAGCAGCTCGGGAGAAACGTAGAAGTATACGTAGATGACATTCTCATCAAGTCTGTAACGCCCGAAAATTCTCGAAACTAATTTTTGAAATATCTTAGAATTTATTCCGAATTTATGGATATTTTTATAGAATTTTTCCATGGACAAATAAGGCAAAAATGAATAAAAATAGAATGCGCAGTAAAAAAATATAAGTAAAATTTGAACCTTGGACCTATACTGTGAGAAGAGAATAGACTTACCAATTGGGCTAATCTATTTTCATTGAAATAGATTAGAGGGAAATATAGATAAGGTAAAGTTAGTTAAATTTTCCATAAGTATAAAAGGGAAACTTAGGGTTTTTATATTCATTCTTTTCCCTCACATCTTCTCACCGCCGACTCCCTCTCTCCCTCTCGGAATTTTTCTTCCTCTTCTCCTCTTCTCATGCCGCCCAAGACAAAGGGGAAGCAAAGGGAAAGTCTCAAGAGGCCCTATTCTCTACGGGGACCCTCGTAGATGCGAGGAGAACGCCAAGAAGCAAGAAGAACATTGTAGTTCGACGTTCCCTCAGGAATTTCAGATTTTATTCGTAAGAAAACCTAGCGCAGGATGTAAATACCCCTCACCTGCAGTATAAGTAGTTTCGGTCGATTTTCCGTATGCTTTATCTCCTTATATGTATGTTCTACGATTAGAAATCGTAAATTATGAACAAGCACGCACGTTAGGTGTTTGTTAAATTGTTTAGTTCAGTTAATGCTATAGAAAGCATTAAAGAATAGAAATTCTTGCTTCAGTTTATGATTGGGACCAAGGTCCAACGGGATGGGCTCCTAGTTGCCCCTAGGTTTAGATAACCTAGTAAATGCAAGAATCAGAAATGGAAAGAAAAGTATAAAGGACTATTTTATTTTCAGTTGACATTGTACCGGACTCCAGTCCAGGGATAGGCTCTAAGTTGCCTCTAGGTTTAGATAACCTAGTATGGGATGGGCTCCTAGTTGCCCCTAGGTTTAGATAACCTAGTAGAACCCTAATGGATTCGGGATTTGCTACCTCGGGTTTATTAGGGATGCGCGCACAGTTGGTACATTGCCGGGCCCACAGTAGTTGATTATTACTTTAACCTACTATATGTATTTAGTTTTCAGAAATTTATATTAGCATGTGGTGAATTTAATAATTAGTTTTATGTTAGTTAGTTTCAGTTCCAGTTCAGATATGTATGCCATGTTATAGCTTACTTTTCAGTTTTAGTTCAGTATGTGTCATGTCTCAGTTATATGCCATGACATTCTATGATATGTAAGTTAGCATGAGCCTAGCATGATTTCTTCTGGATATGAGTATGTATGTGCATAGCATGTTTTACAAAAGCATAATTCGAGTTTTCATAGTTTTGTGAGGATAGATGGTACTTACTAAGCTTTATGCTTATTAGTTTGCATTTCCTTATACTACAGATACAGGTAAAGGAAAGCACTAGTAGCGAAGGCGGCGGGCTTGATGCAAAGTGTGTGTGATAGTGGAGTTGGAATAAAAGTCTTCGGAACTTGCAAAGCATAGAAATAGTCTTTATTATGTTTCTTTTAGTTTTTCCGCAATAGGTTATGTGAACCATGTATGAAATTAATTAGACTCGTTATTTGTGGTGCCTAGTATATTAAAGTAGTTTATTTACCTGTGTTAATACTTGCTTAGCGAATGTTGAATGATATGAGTTACTACTTGCAATATGGTAATTTAGATCCATGCTTAAGCTTTAGAGATAAGAACTTGATACTTTTGATTTACATGCTAAATACATAGGATATGCTTGTTTTAAGATATATGCACCATATAGAATGACATGTAGTAGCTAAGAATGCCCTTAGATATGAATGATGAATGGTTTGAATAAGAAGTTGATACGAACTTGGCACGTTTATGTTATTGCTTCGACATGTCGTTTTTATGATTTCTAAGTTACTATACATGCTAGAAACCCTCCAAAAACATGTAATAAATGTCTTAGAATAGTCGTAGAACTTTATTTATGTCATTCTGCTTGTTAGATATGATTTTGGTACATTGTGGCTCAATTTTGGTAAATTCTAGCAAATCTGAAAACTGGGATTTCAGAATTACCAGTCAACTGGGAAAATACCAGTCGACTGGCATCGGGCACAGAAACATTCTGTGGCCCGACCAGTCCACTGGCATATAGCAGTCGACTGGTACTATCTAAAACAAAACTGGTGTAGAGCAGCTGGTTACTGCTTTAGCCATGCAACCCAGAGGTTGGGGGATCGAATCCTGCCAAGATAATAAATTAAAAGTTTTGCTTTATTTTGGGCTAGTCAGTGCTTTCAACATGTTTATGAATTGTTAGTTCAGTAAATAGTAAAATAAGAATTTTTAAAATTCTCCCAGTTGGTTTAGCATTATAAGAAATCATTAATTAGTCAGTTAGTTAGTAGCGATCCGCCTTAAAGCTTAGTACCAAAAGGCGGGTCGTTACAGAGTGGTATCAGAGCAAGTTCCATCTTTCCTCCTCACACACATCAGCATCAGACCTGCAGCTTCCAAGTAAGAGTATCTCTCACATTACTATATTTTCTTGCTTCCAGATTCATAGTATTTTCATGTTATTCATGCCATCTGTTTCTAGCCAGTTCTTGTTTACAGTTAACGGAAGCATGTTTAATACCTTAGTTTATATCTGATAGCATGTTTTAGAATTAAAATATGAATTGTATGATCCTCCTCTATTCTAGATAATGGCAAGAGGACGCTCAGTTAGAAAAGCACCAGTTACTGAGCCTCAGCAGGAGGCAGACCACTCAGTGCCTCCAGCAGACCTGGCAGAGGTAGTAGCACGACTGCAGAGACAGGTAGCGGAACAGCAGCAAGTAATTGCTGCTCTAACCGCTAATCAGCAGGCTACTCCCACTGTTACCCCAGAGCCCCAGGTGGAGACGCCGATAGTGACGGAGGTTCCACTTGTGGCACCAGTCCCACCAGTCATGCCAGTAGCCCTATCAGCAGGGGTAAAGAGGGAAGCTTATCTGATCCAGTGGCAGAAGATCAAGCCAGAAACCTTCTCAGGAACCAGTGAACCATGGGATGCCCAAGCTTGGTTCAAGACGCTAGAGAGTACCATGGAGCTCCTAGACTGGCCAGAGCACGAGAAAGTGAAGTGTGCCTCCTTCTGCCTAGCCGGAGACGCACGTATATTGTGGGAGCGCATCAAGATGAAACGCCCAGTCAATCAGATGACCTGGGCTAGTTTTACGGAAGAGTTCTTTGAAGAATTCATCCACATGCGGGTCACAAACCGCCACTACGACAAGTTCACTGAATTTCAGCAGGGCAACCTATCAGTAGAGGAAGCCGTGAAGAGATTCAACAGACTGGTTCGCCTGTGCCCTGAGCTGGTCAGTACTGAACGAGAGCGAGTCAGGCTAATGCTCAAGATGCTAAGGCCAGAGATAGCACTGAATGTGGCCAGCGGCGTCCATAGGCCGCAAACCTCAGAGGAACTAGTTAGCAGCGCTCTGATCACCGAACATTACCTGAACAGCATGCGACAGCAGAAGGCAGCCATGACAGAGAATAAGGGCCAAAGCAGTAGAACAGGAACTCAAAAACCCAGGGCTCCAACTCTAACTGGAAAGGAAAGAATCAAGGCAAAAGAAAGTAGTGGAACAATCCAAAAGGGGAGCCAGCCAATAAGCAAACCAAGTATCCCACTTGTTCCAACTGTGGGAGACAGCACTCAGGAGTCTATCGCCTGGACACCCGAGGGTGCTACACCTGTGGTCAGGAAGGGCATATGGCCAAGCAATGCCCTAACAAGGCCAACTTACCTCCCCCACAGCCTATTCAGTATGGAGGTAAGTCGGCCCAGCTTCACCTGATGCAGACTGCACTAGAGGGTCCTCAAATCAGTCAAGGCAGATTAGAAGCTCCACTAGCTACCACCAATGCACGGGTTTTCTCACTGACCAGAGAGGATGTAGCCACTGCCTCTACAGTTGTTACAGGTCAGATTAGTATTTTAAACCTGCATGCATCTGTACTTTTCGATACTGGGGCAACCCATTCATATGTATCCAGGACATTCGCCGGAAAACTAGCAGTACCTCCAGATGTACATAGTGGTCAGTTCCTGACTACTCTGCCCTCCGGAGACATCATGACATCTACACACTGGCTCCGTGCCATACCAGTCAGCATTTCAGACAGAGAGCTTTATTGTGATTTGGTAATACTGAATATGTCCGACTATGATGTCATTTTTGGGATGGACTTCCTGAGCAAATACGGCGCTTCTATAGAGTGCCGAAAAAGGAAAGTCGTATTCCAACCAGAGACAGGAGAGCAGTTTGAATACATCGGAGAACCGAAGAAGAAGGCCAAGAAATTTCTCTCCGCCATGAAAGCACAGAAACTACTGAGTACAGGATGTGCTGGATTTTTAGCACATGTAGTCCATGCCGAACAAGTCAAGGACCAAAAGCTAGAAGAGGTCTCAGTGGTATGTGACTACCCAGCAGTCTTCCCTGACGAGCTACCAGGCTTAGCACCAGACAGGGAGATAGAGTTTGAGATAGATCTCATCCCAGGTACCAACCCCATTTCAAAAGCACCATACCGTATGGCTCCAGCAGAATTAAGAGAACTTTGGGAGCAACTACAGGAGCTGCTCGACAAGGGCTTCATACGCCCTAGTCATTCACCTTGGGGAGCTCCAGTGTTGTTCGTGAAGAAGAAAGATGGGCCCATGTGCCTGTGTATAGATTACCGGGCTCTGAATCAAGTCACCATTAAGAACCGGTACCCTCTACCCAGGATCGACGATTTGTTCGATCAGCTAAAGGGATCCACAGTCTTCTCAAAGATATATTTGAGATCCGGCTATCACCAAGTCAAAGTCAGAGAGGGTGTTATTTCCAAGACAGCTTTCAGAACCAGATATGGGCACTACGAGTTTATAGTCATGCCTTTTGGGGTCACAAATGCTCCAGCGACATTTATGGACCTCATGAACAGAGTATTCAGGGAGTACTTAGATAAGTTTGTCATCGTCTTCATTGATGACATTCTTAGCTACTCAGGAACTCAGGAGGAACATGCTGAGCATCTCAAGACAGTATTGCAGATCCTTCAGCAGAGCCAGCTGTATGCAAAATTCTCAAAATGTGAATTCTGGCTCGATCAGGTGTCTTTTCTAGGTCACATCTGTTAGTGATATGAGAGAAGTGTCCTAAGACAATCGCCTTATGATTGTAAATATTTATTTTAATAAATAATAATTCACTATTTGAGTATACATATTTATGTATTTGATTGAGATCTTAAACTCATCTACTGAATGTCCGCAATACAACTCACAGCATAAGAGAATTTGTGATGGGATCACAACTAGTGATTATCTCTAAATGTGCAAATGTGAAGTATTGAAAATATCCCTATTCGATGAATTGATAAATACGGACACTATCAATTCTGTTGAGACTAGCATGGGTTATTCTCTAATCAGCTGATTCTCACTGGCTGGTGACATTGGGATGTCCGGAGATAAACATGGATGCTAGTTAAGGGAACTAGTTCATTGGAGTGACTAGCTGTAAGACTTCATATGGTTATCTATATAGATATGTCAATGAAGTTCTTACTGTGGCTTAAGTGCGATGTTCCTTTGACTTGCGGTGTTCAAGTCATCTTGGTCATGGAGACTTATACTTTAACATCTTAAGCAAGCATCTCCAAGGAGGTGTGGACCCAGGATGATTGGGTATAAGCCGAAGTGCCCGAAGATGTTTGAACAGCCTACAAAGGATTCACCACTCCTTGCGAGGAGATGTATACCCAGGCCTATCGTCGGATTGTTACTCAAAACCTCTGGCCAGAGTATATCATGTTTGCAGTACGAGTCTCTAAAATACATGAGAGTAATTAGAAATCCAAAGGACGAGAAAGACACGACTTGGGCTAGGTGTGACGTAGTCAGCCTAGTGGGGACTGACACAAATAGACCGTGTCCTGAACCAAGTGGGTATAAGATGGTGAAGGGAACGGGGCACGATTCATTAGAGCTGCTGAAGGGTTTCAGAATAATTTCTTCTGGGGTCAAACCGTTGATCTTTCGATTAATTGGGGATCATGATGTACTACTAGGTGCCACTCATGATCGTTCTATAATTAGTTGATTATAGACGGCCAACATAAATCGAAAGCCTATTTAGTCACCCGCACTACGAGTAATCCGAGGGATTTAAAACGAGTTGAAAATTGGATTTTCCGATCAAGAGAAATAAGTCGAATCTGAGTTAATCAGAGGCGCAATGGAAGCTAAAAATGGCTAAGTCTTTTGAAGACTTTTTTGGCGAATTAAATGAGTTTAATTCGCGTTGGTTCGGCTCGGTTTGGGCCGGCCAAAGAGGGTGCCAACCCTCCTTGGATGGCCGGCCACAATAGAGGGAGAAAACCAATTAATTTTGGTTTAATTAATAAAGTAAATCTAGCGCGATTTATTTTATAAATTATGGATAAATAAATTTGTATAAAGAAATTTATATAAATAAATTTATAGAAATTTATTCTTTTTATGGAAGTTAAAATAATGCATGAATTGGTTTATTTTAATTTTATAAAATCAATTATGAATTGATTTTTCCATAATAAGAAAGTTTATAAATTTCTTATAAAATTTATTCCATAATAAAAGGAGAGACTAATTAGTTTTATTATAAAGTTAGTTATAATAAAACTTGGTTTAAACAGAATAATTCATAAGAGAATTTATAGGATAAATTTCTTATGATAATTAATTAGTTTTATTATAAAGTTAGTTATAATAAAATTCATAAGAGAATTTATAGGATAAATTTCTTATGATAACTAATTAGTTTTATTATAAAGTTAGTTATAATAAAACTTGGTTTAAACGGAATAATTCATAAGAGAATTTATAGGATAAATTTCTTATGATAATTAATTAGTTTTATTATAAAGTTAGTTATAATAAAATTCATAAGAGAATTTATAGGATAAATTTCTTATGATAACTAATTAGTTTTATTATAAAGTTAGTTATAATAAAACTTGGTTTAAATGGAATAATTCATAAGAGAATTTATAGGATAAATTTCTTATGATAACTAATTCCGTTAATTCCGTTAATTCGGTTAAGAGGAGACTTGGCAAGGGAGAAGCAACTATATAAGGAACCATAGGCAAGTCTTGGATTCCTAAGATTTGGATAATCGAAATAGAGCTCTCTCTCTTCTCTTCTCTCCTCCTTCCCCCTCCCTTCCATTAGGGCCGGCGGCCACCCTAGCTCCATTAGGGCCGGCGCCCAACCTACACCAAGGCAAGGTGTTGCCGTGAGCTTCAAGGAGAAGAAGAAACCAACCAAGAAGAAGAAGAAGCAGATTACATCTCCCTCTCTCTCGGAATTCGATTCCGTTACTTCGTTGGTTAGTTTCCTTTTCTTCTCTTGATCTTCTTAGTTGTGCCTTCCGAGGATCTAGTAGTTCTCGTCGGCACAAAACTCGTGACTTTGCGAAGTCATCCCGAAGAGAACTCGGCGTGGACGCGAATAGAGGCGGAGCTTCCAAGGGACGCTACAGTTGGATCTCGTCCCTTACTTCGAGTTACGAGAGGTATAATGTAAATTAGTTTACCTTCCACAAAGTTTTATTTTATGATTATGTCAACACACCATAAGATTGCATGCTAGATACGAAGTTAAAATAATTTAGGAAATTATTTTATGCAAATTCTTCCGCTGCACGTAAAAATTTAAAATTTTACGAACTCGTATCCTTGTCGACATGCACCCGGTCCCAACAGTGGTATCAGAGCCGGTTAGTGTTCGACTTAATCATATAATTATTTTGTGGAAAACTTTGTCATGATCTCAATTTCGGAAAAAATTTTCAATTATGGAAACTTTCAAATTATAATAAATTTTAGATTTAGGAATTTCAAAGTTTGGAAATCCTCATGAAATTTCGCAAACGTTTGAAATTTTCTAGTTTCTGAAATTTTATAATAATTGTGAAAACTTCCCATCTTTGAAAATTTTCCAATTTTGAAAATTTTTCTATTTTAGAAATTTTCCAATCTTGGAAATATGTAAGTTTTCTTTGTACCGGAAACTTACAATTATTCTGAAAACCTATTTTTTGAAATCTCACAATTTTGGGCACTTTCTTTTAAGAAAGTCTAGACAAATTCATGGACAGTTAATTGACAATTAAATTTGAATTGGTTTTTAAATTGACAACAAAATTCTTTATTTTGGATTGAGCCTCGGGGAGCCGTCCAATTTAAAGTTAGCTGTTATAATTTAATTTCCCAATTTTTAATTGAAATTGTCATGTTTGATTTGGATTGAGCCTCAGGGAGCCGTCCAATTGGATTTACAACACATTACTTTTCTTTGGGTATCTGAGCCTCGGGGAGCCACCCTTATAAAACGATTTGTTGTAATTAATTAAATCCATGAATAAAATATGTTTAAGAGGTGATGCTCTTACATATTGTTTTCTCCAAAATTAATTAGGAAAATGGTTTCCTATAGAGTTTCTTAAATGAGATTTTTCATTGA
>JAGFNQ010010420.1:0-45886 GCA_024364735.1 Boesenbergia rotunda | reverse complement strand
TAACTTTAGGGTATCAGATGAAGGGGTTACTCATGATGAGTACAGACATGCTTTGATGCTGTTGTGTGCCGTATGAGGAATAACGAAATTTGGGGACCAAATTTTTTATTAGTGGGAGAGAATGTAAAATACGGCGAATTAAAAATCGATAGAATAAATTTTTTTCGAAAATTATATTGGCAGAGTTGATTATAATAAGTGGGAAGGTTAAATAATTAAAAACCCTTACATAAGGATAAGGTTTGAATTTCTGAATGTGGAGGGCCTTTTTGCAAAAAGCACCTTTTATATTAAAACTCTCGGCTTGCCTCTTCTCTCGCGTGCCCTAAACCCAAGCAGCCGACCCGACTTCGTCTTCTCCCCTCATCGCGCGCCCTAGCCGAAAACGCCGACCAGACCTCCTCTCCTCCACTCGCGTGCCCTAACCGACGCCACCTGCCTCCTCATCTCTCGACGTTTCCAGCCCCAGTTGTTCCTTGCTCGAATAGCCTGACACAGCCGTCGACAGTCGAGGAGTCGATTCCCTTTTGTTCTTCACGCGCGTGTGGAGCTGCGTCGCCCGGCCAATCTCCGCTTGGCTGTCGATTGGGGTTATTCAGTTGCAGGCGCCGCGATCTAATGTCGAGAAGGCCCAAAGTCAAGTAGAAGAAGGAGGAGCTATTGTGGTAGCCTCCGTGTGATTTCTGAGCGCCAGATCTTGGGCAAGGAATGGATTTGCTGGCACAAGAATTAGGTAAGGATTTAGTTTCAAAATTGATGATACTTTGGTGTGGATTTTAGACAAATTCGTAGCTATGGATAGACATTGAGGTTCGGATTTGGAGATTTCTTCTATAGATCTATTTTTGATCTGAAGTTGAATTCAGTTGGCGTAGAGATGGTTCTACTTTAGGATTTGGAACTTGCCATATGATACCTTGCGTTTTACAGTTGGGCTAGTGTGTTTTGTTGCTTTGAGCAGTAGAGAACTAAAGGAGGAATTGAGTTGAACTATAACCATGTTTTTTTTTTCTGTAATGATGATTTCAATTGTAGTCTTGTGTGGTTTCTGACCATGTGGCAAGATACCGTGAGCTTCATGCATGGGGAATTTGTTTTGAAGTTGGTCCTATGTTCTTGCATCTATATTTGCAGTAATGTTTCTGTTCTTTGATGTTGAGAGGGTTGGTATTGAATTGTTAGATCGGTATAAGTTGGAAAGATCTACATTATACTGAGGTTTGAAGCCGAATTCATGTCATAGGATTTTTGTGCGGCCTTCTTAGTTAATGGGGTGATGTGTTCATGTGAGGAGTTTACCTGATTTAGGTTTTGGTTGGTGTTTTGAATGCTACTGAGGTGGATGTCTTGGGATAAATTCTATTTTGGAGAGGTGTTACCTTGATTTGAATCAGTGGATAACATGTTAAGTTTTTGTGGTTTAGTTTGATCCATATGAATTAGGGATGAGCTTGCCGTGAGCCAAAGGAGTCCTTGGCATGGTTAGAGGCGTGTTGGATTTTGGGTTAAGCTCACATTAAACTTACATGGAACCCAATCTCAATAGCTTGATGGCAGTAAACTTATTCAGCTAGTTGCTACTTGTGTAAAATAGTTAAATAAATGTATCTTTTGATACAGGATATTGATTTGGATTTTTGGTTACGGACCATTGGACGGGAGGTTCTCTGTTGATACGAGTATCTTCATTTGAGGCGGGTACCCTTTGACTTATCTTTATGATATTGTCATCTTGTTATGCATAGCCTGTTATAGATAGCAGTAAGATCATGCGCTATCCCTGTTTATTATGCCTGTTCTGGATACTTGTTATTTATCCCTGGTTATTATGCCTGTTCTGGATACTCGTTAGTTATCCCTGGGTTATTATGCCTGTCCTGGATACTTGTTAGTTATCCCTAAGTTATTATGCTTGTTCTGGATACTTGTTATTTATCCCTGAGATATTATGCTGTTAGTTCCATACAGTCTCAGGTATTGTTATATCTATTTGTATGCTAGAGATTGTGGTATTGTCTCCTGCATTTGACCTTGAGGAATTGGTAGTTTTTCGGTCAGTATACCTTGTAGGTTACCTGTATTTCCTATTATAGGATTTCAGACTGAGACTTAGTATACTGAGGACTTGGGAGGGAGGTATGTGTATCTATCATACACCATCCTTGCATTGTTGCATGCCGGCGATCAGCGACTCCCTTGTGGTTGAGCCTAATCGTTTTGCGGTACATGATATGCATGCACGGCCACTCATGGGTTAGTGGATACCGTGGATGTGTGCATTTGCCCTGTATTGCTCTGTTCGACCACTATGAGGAGAGTGAGCGCGGGCGTGGTAGCAGCCAGGGGTCCCTTCTCGTACTGAGCCACGAGGAGATGAGAGCGGAGCTCCCTCATATATACATGAGGTAGGGGGAGGTCCCCCGCCAGCATCCTGTCCACTCGGTCACTCAGGAGCAGTGATAGCAGGGTGCGTACAGTTTGTCACAGCTCTACCCACGCGGACGTCATGGACGATATCCTGACTGGGACTAGGGGTGACACATGTCATTGTACCATGTGCATACTTTGCATCGTGCATTGTTTGCTGCACTTGATTCTTGCACTTGTTTGACATTGCATATACTGGATACCTGTATACCTTGGATTATATGTTATACTTGTTCCATAGGGATTTATTTCACCCTCTGCAGGATAGAGGGATTCTGGTATGTATCTTTATTCAGTATTTTCAGTATACCCCTT
The DNA here is from genome assembly GCA_024364735.1 of Boesenbergia rotunda. Classification (NCBI taxonomy): domain Eukaryota; kingdom Viridiplantae; phylum Streptophyta; class Magnoliopsida; order Zingiberales; family Zingiberaceae; genus Boesenbergia; species Boesenbergia rotunda. Next base: position 43,144 of record JAGFNQ010010420.1, on the reverse strand, counting down.
TCCTATTGTTCATATAAGACTGTATCAGCGTAGACTCCTATTGTTATTATAACATACTATGCATATCTGCTGGGCATTCGCTGAGTTTATGGACTCACCCCATTGCCATATATGTTTTATTTCAGGTTGAGATACTTGGAGTCGCCGGAAGAGCCCAGCAGCCAGTCCCTACCCATCGCGACGATAAAGTTTGTTTTGCACTTAGTAGTGTCTATGTTTTCATATTCAGTTATTGGATTTGTATATGTCTTGAGAGTGTTGTTTTGTACCCTAAGGGTTTTTTTTTGTGTATTGGTTGTTTCGTCGTAAGTCGGACCGGTCCGCAGTCAGGTATGATTTACTTAGTTGTCGGGTGCTTTTATGTTGGGTCTATATATATTTTGAGGCCTGAGGCCAAACTGCGTGGTGATGTCTATTATTATCTGCGTGTGTGTTGGTATGTGTAAATTGTCCGCTGGACAGGGGAGGTGCTGTCCGATTTTATATTGGAACAGCGGCCCCTGGGTCTCGGGGCGTGACAAAGGGTACCACGATAATTTGAATTTCCAACAACCATATCAATTTCGACAGCAATTTCAGCCTTGCAACCAGAATTTCCAGCCCGTTCCATTTCAGTCCTCACTACCGCAATATCCACTTCAAAACCAGAATTTTCAGGGCGGTAATTCTCAGCTAGTTCAACCATCCTTTCAGCCACAATTTCAACAATTTCAGCAGGATTTTCAACCGAGTCAAAATTTTCAACCAATTCAGCCCAACCAATATCAAAATCAGAGTGGATCACAACCTTCACGGCAATATTTTCCACAAAACTATCAGAATTTTCAGCCTCCATTTCAGAGTTTTCAATTTCAGAACCATAATTTTCAGCAATCTCCACCAAATTGTGAACCAAGTTTTCAGCAGTTTAATCAGCCTATTCAACCATTTGATCAGCCCCCACAGTATCCATTTCAGAATGCACAGCCTACTCTTGGTCTTCAGCAGCCTTATGTTACATTTCAAGACCAACAACAGTTTCACACTAACCAAGGAGGCTTTGAGAATCTTGATTGGAGTGAGGCTCAACAACAAAGGCTGGAGGAGATGTTTCAACAAGTCCTACAACAACAGCAAAGTTTTCAAGAACAACAACAGCAAATTTTTCAAGAACAACAACGGTTTCAAAACATTAGAAGACAACTTGATCAATTGGAGAGTCAAAGGAATCTATTTATAGGTGTAGGGGATTGCACAGAGCCCCAGGAACCACCTACATTGATTGATACATCAGAAAATTCAGAGGATAGGATTGAGAGTGTAGGGGATTGCACTGAGCCCCAAGAATCACTCATTCCTACTGGTTTAGAGGCATTGGAGGAGATTGATAGCAGAGCTTGTGATAGTTCTGAAACTTTACAGGATCTTTCTATACTTTTATCTTGTGATGATTTAGTTGTTAATGATCCTAATTTTTCTAATTCGGTTGATACAGGAATAGTTGAAGAAGCATGTGTTGGAGATGATTTAATAGGTGTAGGGGATTGCACTAAGCCCCAGGGACCACCACAAGATTCAGAGGATGAACTAGAAAGTGTAGGGACTTGCATGGTGAAAGCAAGAACCCAAGGATCACCCGCTTTAGTTGAGTGTCCATCAGAACTTAAACCTGAAGTGGAGCAATTACTTGACCAGGAGGAGAACACGGACACATCTATCATTGTGGAACCTCCAGGTATTTTTCAGCACGATCAGGTAAATACTCCTCCTAATTTTTCTGAAAATTGCATAGAGGTACCTCAAACTGATTTTATTGTTTGTGATATACTTAGGGATGCATCTCTTGTAGAATTTGATTGTGAAAAATCCCTAGAGGTACCTAGTGTTGAATTTGCTAAAAATGAAGCATGTTTGGATACATATCATGAAAATGCTGATAGTGAAAAATTTTTAGAAGTGCCTAGTATTGTTGATTATTGTGATGAGTCTTTTGATATATCTTATGCTGAAAATAATTGTGAAAAATTCATTGAGGAACCTAAAATTGATTTTATTGGTTGTGATACATTGCTTGATACATCCTTGGTAGAAAATAATTACGTAATTTCTATTGAAGTGCCAAAAATGGATTTCATTATTTGTGATGAATTTCTGGATGCATTTTTTGTAGAAAATTATTGTGAAAAATTTATTGAGGCACCAAGAATTGATTTCATTGGATATGATGCAGTTTTGGATACATTTCATGCAGAGACTGATATTATTTCATTTCTGTCTTGCCCTGCACGCTTGAGAGGAGTATTACATTGTTTTGCAGGGTCTAGAAGACTTCTGGAGTGGGTGCTCCATCTGAACAGACTCCAGCCTCCTGGAAAATCTTTCAAAAGGCATCAAGAAGGAGGAGTTGATTTTACTCTAATTCAAAGCACTCCACCTCTTACATGGGTCTTGTACCTGAATCGCCTGCGGCCACCGGAGCAAATTTTTGTAAAGTTCAAGTGTGGGGGAGTCCTAATTCTCTCAGCCACCCATGCTCCTCCAATACCACGATGGAGGCTACTTCTGGATAGACTCCGTCCATCAGAAATAAAGGGAGTTTGTTCCTTCTTGCATTTTCCTTTATTGTATTTTTCACTTTTAAATTGAGTCCTTGCTAATAAATGCGTAAGTAGAGTAGAATGACTAGGAGTCATTGTAGATACAATTTTAGTTCTTTTGGAAATTTATTTCTTGCATGAGTAGAAATAAATGTATCCCTCTAGGTTATCTCCATAGCATTTTAGAGTTTTTTGAAAATAAATTAAATTTGGTTGTTAAAACTTAGGATTTGAGCTAATGGATGAAATCTTGGATGCTTGAGTACTATTTGGTTTTAGATTCTTAATTGAGGACTTGAGATGAATTATTTTTGCCTAGTGAGAATTAGCCTTATATTTGTGACACACATATGTTATTGTACTCTAGAACTTGCTTAGGTTCTTTCAAAACCATATTTCAATGATTGGATCACATCTATAGAGACTAATCAATTTGTTTACCCTTCCATGTCAATTTTTGGAACTAATCATGTCTACTTTATTTGTCTTTCCTTATTCCTACTCTTAACCCCATTTTTCTATGGATTTGTTTGTTTGGGATGTTTCTTAATGCCCGAGACGGACAAAGATTTAAGTGTGGGGGAGTGACTAGCGTTTTGGAAAGATTTGGTATCAAAGAGACATTTCATATCAAGAAAAAAAATTTGTTTTTTGCAATGGAAGGATGGAAACAATTTCATATTGAGTTAAGTTTGGTGTCAAGAATGAGCAAGAGAGGTGGAAGCAAATGGAGATTTAGATTCTTTACTACATTTTGAAGATTCAAGTGGAAGCATTGAAAAAAAACATCTGAAAGAAAAAAAAATGGCACACCAACAAAGAAAAAAATTCTGTGCCATTATAAAAAAAAAATCTGCTACTTGGAGCTGCCACCTTTTTGTGCCAAGTGAGGAAGATGCTATGAAGGTGTTTCGGCCACTCTTCTAGAGGATTAATTGCAGTTGCGTGATCTGAATTGAAACCAATGCAGAATTCGGTGCCAAGTTGAGTTCAGCTGAAGAAGAAAAGAAAAAATTCAGTAGAAATGCTATGAAGGCAGTTTTGTGCCAACTTGCGAATTGCTGATCAGTTGATGGAGATCAGGAAGTTAGTCAGCCTGATGACAGAAAAAATATCTGTGCTAAAGTGAAGGAGGAAGTAGCATGCAAGTGGGAAATTGGTGTAGGAAGTTTGGAAGTCAATCAAAATCAGAAACAATCTGCACAAGCTGAATTTGCAGCTGAACACAATCTGAATTTGCAGTTGATTGCAGTTGAAATCTGTATTAGATTGTATCAAACAGAAATGCAGATCGGGAACATCATGTTAAAGTCTGAATTGAATCTGAGTTCAAGTGCAGAATCTGTGCAGAAATTTTCATGCAAGCAGTTTTTACACAAGTGTGGTATCAACTTGAGACTGAAATTGGTTTTCAAGGGCTGTGAATCAAGGAACTTAGTATATAAGTGTATCAAAGGTGATGAGAACATCCACTGCTGATCAGAATTGAAAGAAGTTGCGGCTGCTAGGACTTGTAGATCAGGACAGAAAAAAAAAGTACAGTGGCTTGGTCTCAACTTGCTGAGCAGAATTTCTCCACTGATAAGTGATGTAACATCTGCGAATGTAGAGATCTTGGAGCATTGAATCTGGCACAAGTGGAGGAAGTCGACAGTCTACGAATAGGACTGAGGAAAGAGCTGAAACAAATTCAGTTATGAAAAAAAACAGTAAGAAAAAGAATTCAGTTAAGTAAACTTTAAAGTGAGGTATTTAAACTCTTTACTACTATTGATGCAAATTGTTTTGAGAAATCAGACTGATCTGAAATGACTCTTGATGAAGTTTGATTCCATTTTGACACAACATAACTGACCATATAAGCAGAGAAAAGAAAAGAAGAGAGAAACAAAAACAAGGGTGGCACATACATTTGGAGTTTCAGCACCCTGAATTTAGTGGAGTTTTCTCATCCGAATTACAGCCTTGCATCACTACATTCTGACCTGACTAGAGAGAAAGAAAGAAGAGAAAAAAAATATGATGAAAAGAGGAAAAGAAAAACAAGTGGCATGCAATAGACAAGAATTGGCACATTGAGAACAAATGGGATTTTCTTCACCCAAATGAAAAGCATTATCCAAATTTGACTCCATCACACTTTTGATTTCACTAGAGGACTGACAAGAGGGGTAAAGCACATTGGAAACATACTTGAGCACTCAAGTCTTCTACTTTATCAATTTTTCCATTTCCTTGATTTTTACTCCATTTCTTACCATTTTCCATGCTTTTATTTGTTTTTATAGATGTTGATCCTAATCATGAATAATGGTGGAGAGTAGACAATAAGAAAGCCTATGGTAGTGCAAGAAGCATGTGTGTTTGAGTGAGCTCCACTTCCATCATCAACTTAGAACTTAAGGAGAGAGCCACCAAAATTTTTCTTGAAAGGCTAGTGAGTTAAATTCATCTCAATGAATCATGATGGATGAAAAGGCTAAGTTGTTGATTTAAGGACAAGATACTAATCCATAGAGCTTAGATTTTTGAGAATTGACAACCTTAGGTAATTTCTTTTCATTTACTTCTAATTATGCTTAAGAAAATCTAGGGGATATATACTTAGTGGTTTCGCGAAACTCTCAAGCTTAAGTGTGGGGGAGTTGATAAGTACCATTTTGTTGATTATTTTAATTGCTAAAATCCATGTTTGACCCATGTTTTACTTGCTTAATTGTGGAATTACCCTAGGTTTTAGAACTTACTTCTATTTTGGACTTAATTGCAAATTTATACATAATTGGATTATTTGGCCACTAAATTTTTGATTTATTTTTGTAGGCATGAAAGGTTCATGGACCTAGGGCATACTGGGTCAAACTTGAGTCGGAAGTGGACCCGGATCGAGTTATCAAGCTTCGGATTAATCTGGATCGTCCGATTCAAAAGCGGCTAGATCTAAGCCATCCGGGACCATCTGAAGCAATTCGAGATAGGGTTAGGGTTGATCAAGTACTCTGATCAAGATCGGAAGGTTTCATCCCAATCAAAGCTCATTCAACCGTTGGATCAAGCTCAGAGGGTTCTAGATCATCCATTCAAAGATTAGGTTGATCTGGACCATCCGTTGCACATCTGGAGGATCCGAGCTACCACGAGGCAGATCCTGACCCCTGATCATCATCATCAAAGTTTGGATTAAATCAGAGCAAGATCAGTTGTTGGATTTATTCAAATCAATCTGGGCCGTCCATTCTTATGTATTTAATCAAATTTCTCCCCAGTTCTTCCCTGTCGCGTCTTCGCCGTTTCCTTCGCAGTTCATCGTTCTTCTTCTTCTGTTCTTCATTTTTCCTGCAATTTCTTTAGTTTGAAGGCGTGACCACCTCAATCTCGACCTTGGATCATCATCTGAATCATTGGAAGACAGCTTCGATCAAGAATTCAGCTCGACATTCATCCAGAAAGAGGTGTTTGAGGGTTTCGGCATTCTCTATGGTCTGAGCACCATAATCTCAGCACAGTCCATTTCCGATCATCTGAGCCACTTGTAGGGGTTCTCAGGTGAGCTCAGATCTTCTCCAAATCATCATCGCAACTCAGGAAGCTGAGATCGAAGGGATTCAGATTGGATTTCCCCAGCTGATGCGGTCTAAGCAGATTCGACCGACTGAGCTGTTTTCCAATTGGTTTGCTGAGCTTAGGGGTTCGAGGTCAGCCCTTGCGTGACGAACAAAGAGATTTTGAGCCAATTGAGTGATTGGGGTTTAGATTTCTTAGTGCAATAGCTGTTTTAGCTGTAATTCCCTTTTCTACGTGCCATTTATTGATTCTAAATTTCAGATTGGTTAAGTTTGGTTTCTAAATTGTTACTGCTTTAATCAGTTTAGATTCTGCAAGTTAATTAGATTTATTGTTTGTTAGTGCCCATTTGCTTTTAAATTCTAGTTTAATTCGTGTTTAATTGTTGTGTATCAATTTATGCTCTGTTTTCTTTTCCTACGTATCAGTAAACTTTAGCAAGTGTTAGTTTAGTTTTCTGAATTTGTGTCGAGTAATGATTAGCCCCTTTTATGCTTGTTTGAATTGTAGATTAGTGCATTGATTTCATCTTGTTGGTTTGCTAGTTCGACATTTAATCTAGTGCTGCAATGCTGCATCAGATCTGCATCTACATCCATCCTACATCAGTTTCTGTAAATTCAGCAGTTCAGTTCAGTTTTCTTTCAATCTTCAGTTCCGCATTTGCATCAATTGAAGCTGAGTTCTTAGGAATCTTAGGTGGACAGTAGCTTGGAGAAATTGATTTCAATTGTTTGTTTGGATTTAGCATCCCAATCGATTTCTGAATTGCGCAAGTTTTCCTGCATTTCTGCACTTCTGCATCTCTGCGTATCATATTTTTGTTGATACCCTAGATTGTGTATCAAGCTAGCCAGTTATCTCCTGAATTTACATTGTAACTTGTTCATTTGAATAGCACTTAATATCTGAGATTGCGCATCAGATTAATCTGAATCCAATTCCATTTCTGCAATCTGATTTCGCTGCATGAATTTCAGACCATTTCTACATCTAATTCAGATCATTTCTGCATTTGTTTCAGTTCATGTTTGCATTCTGATTTCAGCTCATCAGAGAGGTGGAAAGTTAGTGAATTATTGTAATTGATCTCAGCTTGTTTGTGTGTTTTTATATGCTGTTGTTGCTGCATTCCATGTTTTCAGTTTCTGCAACTCAGCCATTTGAATTCCTGCACATCATTTCTGATTTTCGTGTGTTCTGAATGGATCAGTGGTTGGCTGTTGATTCCTTCACTTAGTCTTGCATATTTCTTCCCTAATAGCCCGGTTTCCAAACTGAATTGATCATCTTTAAATTCTGGGAATGCAGTTATAGGTTAAGCAATTAACATCAATTTTGTCACATAGGCATCCTTCATTTGCGTATCAAGTCTATTTAAAACCTTCACCTTGTATCAAGCTAAGTTCGGCTTTAAGGGATAACTTCTGAAGGTTCAAAACCAACTGTAGTGCGTTTTTCCATTTGAGTTGAAGTTTGATTTCCTGAATTTTGCAAATTTGTCTTTATTGATTAAGTTGTTAATTGGATGAGTTGTTAAGTGCCAATGCTTGGTTAGTTCATGAGTTAGGTTTCCTTTATTTTCATTTTAATTTCATCTCTGAATTACAACCCAAAACTCAATTATTTATTTGAAACCCAAAAACACAAACGACACATAAACACAAGCTCCAATCAAACAAACTCTCAACTAGTCCCTAGGAAAAATACGACCTGTGGCCCCTTAACTACGTTTTCATATTTTGATTGCAGAAAGGGTTTCCAGCATTTTTTATAAATATCTAAATTTGAGACCCACATTCGTGACAGTCTATTTTGGGTCCATCAGACCTCCTGGTGCCAGAGCTCGAAAATGTGTAGCTCGCGCTGCATCAACTGCTCTAACTCCGCAACCTACCAGCGTAAATGAGGAGTCCATTCATCATAATCCTCAGCACCAGTGGATGGCCCCTGATCAGGGACTGCTCCTGAGACCTCCCCACATGTCACCGATTCTTCCACCTTAGCCCCTGCAGACCGACAACAATGCCGGACTGAGCGAGCATGCGACGATCCAGACGGCAGTCCTGGCAAACCATGGGCACAATGCGGCCTTGTGAGACATCGATACCCACGGACTGGAGCCAAGCGGTAATGATGGGGCCAAAAGGCATGTAGACTGTCTGACCGTGTATCAGACTGTGGACAATGATGGAGAAATAGACTGATGCCACTGGGTCAAAGTCGAACTGCTGATGCATCCCGTAGGGCATTAAGCAGTGGAACGAGTGAATCTCATCTAAGTGTTTCGATGTGGTTGGAAGGAGACAATTAGTGATGATCTTAAACAAAACATAGTCAATGGGGGAAAGACGAAGAGCAGGAAATGTTGGAAAATCACGGGTGCGCTCATCGGAACCCCTTGGCCCGGGATGGCCTAGAAAATACTCATAGATGGAATCAGGAGTGGCTCCATCAAAGGGAACCGGAAGAGGATCAGGAAGAAAAAGGGTAGAGAGAAAAATCATTTTCTGACCGGCGACAGCCAAGGAAGTCAGTGAAAATAGATCGATTAAAGTCAAGGTCGACACTGGCAACACGGGTTTTCCACCCCGTGCCCTCCCCACTGACCATGTTGTTGTAGAATTCAGAGACCAAATCAAGGTTGATAGGCCTCTCAAGGTACAGAATGGATTGAAGATTATAATGTTCAATAATTTCCCGGACTGTGGACAGTGTTCGTAGATAAAGATTTGGTCCACCTTTCGACATGACAACAGTTTGAAGTTGTGCCATAGAAAGTTTAGAGCAAGACTAATATTCTGAAATCTTGTATATGGAGGTGGTGGAGGTCCCGACTAAGGTGTAGATGATGAGGGGCCTTTGCCCTTTGAGCTGCCCTCTGCGGGTTCTTTTCTCTTTGATGATTTTCTAAAGAAGGGAATAGGTCATGACAGCGGATTTGATCAAGAGAAGTGAATCGAATCATGATATAAGTTAAGGTTTAATCAAAATATAAGATGTAATCAAAGATCCAATTAGAGAGCATGATCAAGACACAATGATTCAAAGAACACAGTTTATTCAGAGACACAAGGTAGACATGATCATAAGAACACAATTTAAGCATAAGGTAGAATTGATCAAAGGTAAGATATGGCACAGATGGGTCACGACCAAAACAAGAGGTCACGGCACAACAAGAGAATATCAAAACTTGGATAGCCTCAAATATCTAATCTATGAACTGATCCGAAAAGAAATTAACTAAACATGCGTACTTAGGTGCCATTGAAGATGTTCTTGAAGGTTGGAAGAAAAACTCGCGCAGAAGAGGATCCTCGGCGCAAGAAAGGAGCGCAAACACCTTCAGCGAGAGAGAAACTCGCAGGAAGAAGGAAGAGCTTGTATAAATCCTTCTCAGAATTGCTCACACAGAAACTCACTTGAGGAAGAAGGGGACGCACGAGAGGCTCTCACGCAAGATGAAGAGGCGCAAGGTAGTGGGATTTCGACGCTAGGGCTTTGGAAAAAGAGGGGTTTTCGCGAAGTTAATCGGTTGGTGGATCGACCCACCAACCAGAATTTAATGTGATCAAACAGATCACCGTTCGATCTGGAAACACTTGGACCGATCAGGCTATGGCCTGATTGGACTGGACTGGTCCTGATCGGTCGGCTGACCGCTTAGTAATGCTCCTGATCGATCGGCTGATTGATCAGGAAGCGATCAATAGGATTGGGTGATATTCCAGAAGCCCCCTGATCGGTCTGTAGACCAATCACGACAGGGTGCCAGATCGGTCCGGGGACCAATCCAGGCAAGCACAGAGTGTTTGATCAGGATTTCGTTAAGTCTCTGTCGACCCCTCTGATCGGTCTGTGGACTGATCAACGCAGAAGGGAGCCAGATCGGTCCGGGGACCGATCAGCCCTACGCTTGATCGGTCCAGTGACCGATCAGGGTTCCTAAAATTTCCTGATACGATCTGGAACATTCAGTTTCAGACATTTACACAACTTCTGTGGGAATCTGATGGAAAATATCGAACTTGGAAGTGATCCCCTGACTATAATTGATCCCTAAACAAGGATCAAAGGTCCTTATAGGTTCAACAATCACTTTGCTCCACTCAGGTGGAGTCAAACTCAATCAACAATCATTCAAACAAGTTTTAACCAAGATTGTGTCAAATTCAAGTTTCCAATCAAGTTTTCTTGATTGGAATGTCCAAGTATGTTCATGGAGCCAAATACACATATGTTATGCATTGGTTTTCCCCATACTTGGTCACCGAAGTGATTTTTGTCTCGTCAACTTAATTTCTCAAGGGATGCATTGACATTTTGAGAGATTGAGTTGATCCTAGCATCTCACCCCATATCTAGCAGACAAAAATATTTTGGTAAACCTTATGATTTGTGTGAGATGTTCCCAAAGTTACCGAATTGTTTCCCAACAATTTCGAAATAATCATAGAGGGTTTTGAATGTACTTTGAAAACTATGAAGCGCGACACATTCCCAACTCCCTTCTTAAGAAACTAAACTCATTTTCGGGGAGTGGTTTAGTTAAAATGTCCGCGAGGTTTGACTTGGACTCTACATGTGAGAGTACAATATCTCCCCTAGCAACATGATCCCTAATGAAGTGGTGACGCACCTCAATATGTTTAGTCCTAGAATGATGGACTGGATTCTTGGTTAGATTAATTGTGCTAATGTTGTCACACAACACTTGCACACTTTTATAACTCAATCCATAGTCCTCCAAAGTGTGAATCATCCACAACAATTATGATACACTCTCTCCCATTGCAATATATTCTGCCTCGGTCGTGGAGAGAGCAACACAATGTTGCTTCCGACTTGACCAACTAACTAAAGATGATCCTAGAAATTGGCAGCCCCCACTTGTGCTTTTCCGATCCAACTTACATCCAGCGTAGTCGGAATCGGTATAGCCAATTAAATCAAAAGATTCGGTACGGGGTACCAAAGACCGACTCCTATTGTGCCTTTAAGGTATCTCAAAATTCTCTTAACATCGATTAAATGAGATTCCTTGGCACAAACTTGATACCTTGCGCACATACCCACAACAAAAAGAATATCAGGTCGACTAGCTGTGAGGTACGGCAAACTACCTATCTGTTAGTGATATGAGAGAAGTGTCCTAAGGCAATCTCCTTATGATTGTAAATATTTATTTAATAAATGAAAATTCACTATTTGAGTATACATATTTGTGTATTTGATTGGGATCTTAAACTCATCTACTGAATGTCCGTAATACAATTCACAGCATAAGTGAATTTGTGATGGGATCACAACTAGTAATTATCTCTACATGTGCAATTGTGAAGTATTAAAAATATCCCTAGTCGATGAATTGATAAAAACGGACACTATCAATTCTGTTGAGACTAGCATGGGTTATTCTCTAATCAGCTGATTCTCACTGGATGGTGACATTGGGATGTCCGGAGATAAACATGGATGCTAGTTAAGGGAACTAGTTCATTGGAGTGACTAGCTGTAAAACTTCACATGTTAGTCTATACATAGACAGGTCAGTGAAGTTCTTACCGCAGCTTAAGTGCGATGTTCCTTTGACTTGTGGTGTTCAAGTCATCTTGGTCATGGAGACTTATACTTTAACATCTTAAGCAAGCATCTCCAAAGGAGGTGTGGACCCAGGATGGTTGGGTATAAGCCGAAGTGCCCGAAGATGTTTGAACAACCTACAAAGGATTCACCACTCCTTGCGAGGAGATGTATACCCAGGCCTATCGTCGGATTGTTACTCAAAGCCTCTGGCTAGAGCATATCATGTTTAGAGTATGAGTCTCTTAAATACATGAGAGTAATTAGAAATCCAAAGGACGAGAAAGAAACTACTTGGGCTAGGTGTGACGTAGTCAGCCTAGTGGGGACTGACACACATAGACCGTGTCCTGAACCAAGTGGGTATAAGATGGTGAAGGGAATGAGGCACGATTCATTAGAGCTGCTGAAGGGTTTCAGAATTATTTCTGAGGTCAACCGTTGATCTTTTGATTAATTGGGGATCATGATGTACTACTAGGTGCCACTCATGATCGTTCTATAATTGATGAATTATAGACGGCCAACATAAATCGAAAGCCTATTTAGTCACACGCACTACGAGTAATCCGAGGGATTTAAAACGAGTTGAAAATTGGATTTTCCGATCAAGAGAAATAAGTCGAATCTGAATTTATCAGAGACGCAACGGAAGCTTAAAATGGCTAAATCTTTTGAAGGCTTATTGGGCGAATTAAATGAGTTTAATTCGCGAGGGAAGGGCTTGGAGTGGCCAGCTAAAGAGGGTGCCCACCCTCTTTGGTTTGGCCGACCACCACAAGGAGAGAAAACCAATTAATTTGGTTTAAATTATAAAATAAATCTAGCGCGATTTGTTTTATAAAATTATGGATAAATAAATTTATTTTAATGGAAATTAAAATAAACTTTAAATGGTTTATTTTTATAAAATCAATTATGAATTGATTTTTCCATGATAAAAAAAATTTATATAATAAATTTATTATTTTTATGGAAATTAAAATGAACCATGGATTGATTTATTTTATAAAATCAATTATGAATTGATTTTTCCATGATAAAGAAAAATTTATATAACAAATTTATTCTTTTTATGGAGATTAAATAAACTTTAAATGTTTTATTTTTATTCTATAAAATCAATTATGAATTGATTTTTCCATGATGAGAAAATTTATATAATAAATTTTATGAAAATTTATTCCATAATTAAAAGGAGAGATGTATTTGTTTTATTATAAAATTAGTTATAATAAAACTTGGCATAACGGAATAATTAATAAGAAAATTTATAAGATAAATTTCTTATGGGAATTCATTCCGTTAATTCCGTTAAAGGGGAGACATGGCAAGGGAGAGACTACTATATAAAGGAACCAAGGCTAGGCTTGAATTCCTGAATAGAGTTATCAAGAGATTAACTCTCTCCCTCTCTCTCTCTATTTCGCCCACTCTCTCTCTAGGGTCGGCTCTCTCTCCTCCCCTAGGGTCGCCGCCCACTCTCTCTCTAGGGCCGGCTCTCTATCCTCCCCTAGGGCCGGCGCAATTCTCTTCCACTAAGAAGGTGCCAAAGAAGAAGAAGAATCGGGTTGCATCTCCTTCCTTCCCGGAATTTAGATTCCGTTTCTAGGTGGTTAGTTTCCTTTCTTCTCTCTTGATCTTCTAGTTGTGCCTTTAGAGAATCTAATAGTTCTCGTCGGCATAAAACTCGTGACTTTGCGAAGTCATCTCGAAGAGAACTCGGCGTGGACGCGAATAGAGGCGGAGCTTCCAAGGGACGCTACGGTTGGATCTCGTCCCTTACTTCGAGTTACGCGAGGTACTAAGTAAATTAGTTTACTTTTCCGCAAAATTTTAATTTATGATCATGTCCACACATCATAAGGTCGCATGCTAGATACGTGGTTAAAAATAATTTGAGAAATTATTTGTGCTAATTCTTCCGCTGCACGTAAATATTTTAAAATTTACGAACTCGTATCCTTATCAACATGCACCCGGTCCCAACACTATCATGCTCCGATATTGAGTCAAATCAACATGTTTACCACTCTCATCATTGTCTAATCTTGTGTTTGTAGCCATGGGACTGGTTACCTCTTTTGAATCACTCATATTGAATTTACGAAGCATTTCTTGTGTGTATTTCGATTGGTGCACATGGATCCCATCTCGGGTTTGCTTGATTTCAAGTCCAAGGAAGAAAGTCAACTCTCCCACTAGACTCATTTCAAATTCATTTTCCACGTGTCTAATGAATTCATTTAAATAGACCTTATTGTTTGAGCCACAAATTATGTCATCAAAATATACTTGGGCTACAAAAATATTGTCACCATCTCTCCGTAGAAATAGTGTAGGGTCATTTGTCCTCTTACAAAGCCTTTTTCAATTAAAAATGTTGACAACCGCTCGTACCAAGCTCGGGGTGCTTGTTTAAGGTCATAAAGTGCCTTTTTGAGCTTGAACACGTGGTTTGGATATTCGGTACTCTCAAACCCAGGAGGTTGTTCGACATAGACCTCTTCTCTAATTAAACCATTTTGAAAGGCCGATTTGACATTTATTTGATATAACTTGAAACCTCGATGTGCTGCAAATGCAAGCATCAATCGGATGGACTCTAATCGTGCCACGGGAGCATAAGTCTCATCATAATCAAGGCCTTCAACTTGACTATAGCCCTTGGTTACTAAGCGTGCTTTGTTTCGAATGATTTCTCCCTTATGATTTAATTTATTATTGAAGACCCATTTTGTTCCAATGATGGTGGTCTTCTTAGGTCTAGGGACTAAGTCCCAAACTTGACTCCTTTCGAATTGACCTAGTTCATCTTGCATTACAATGATCCAATCGGGATCATTTAGTGCTTCATCAATTTTTTTAGGTTCAATTTCGGAAATTAAAGCAACTTCATTAGCCTCATTTCTAAAGAATGATCTAGTCCTAACCCCATGATGGATGTCTCTAACAATTTGGTCTTGGGGATGACTAGAGGCTAATCTAGTTTGCCTAGGTGTTGGTGGTGCTTCTTGAATGAGTTCACTAGACACAAGCTCAGCCTCAGGATACGGCTGATCAATGGGTTGTCTAGGCTCACCGTCATCGGATTCATCACCATCAACACCATTCGGACTCTCATTCAAACTTAGTCTCCTAAGTTCGAATTGGACTTCACAATCTCGGAGAACGACCAAATAATGGTAAGAGGTTATTCAGAATACGAACTTTCGAAGTTAATTTCATATTTATCTCGTAACTTGAGAATGCCAAAATCCGAGTTGAATCCCTCCGATAGGAAGTAAAATGCCTGAAAGAGGAAGCCGACTCAAGGTCCTTGACCGAGAAAGTTCAAGAAGGAAACTCCACTCAAGTTCAAAAGCTTGAGGAAGAGAATTCTTCCTTGAAAACTCAAGTCAAGGAGCTCAGAGTGGCTTTAGAACGATTCACTTCGGGTTCCAAGGGTCTTGACATGATCCTTGGAAAATAAAAGTCCATTCTTAACCGATCTGGATTAGGGTATCGAACCAAGTCTAGACAACGGTCTTATTATGCTGTATTGAACCAACCTCAAACTCAAGTTCAAGCATGGGTTGCCAAGCTCTGTTTGAAGAAACAAGCTGTACCAAACCAGTATTGGATCCCCAAGGATAAGATTCACATCTTGCCTAACCATTATCGAGGTTATAGTCCAGGGGGAGATAATATAAAAAACATTTTTCATAATTAGATAAATTTTTTTATTGCAATTTTTCCTTACTGCATGCTTGCTTCTTTATTTCCTACTGCAATTCATCATGCTTAGTCCTAAGACTAGTTAGACTAAGGACAAAATGACTTAATTGAAATTTGAACAATATAGTATTGGGTGGAGGTGAGATGATAGTACGTTAGGGAAGTCATTCTAGTGGAACTAGCCGAAGCTACCGATCCAAGACCCAAACTAGTTAGACCAAAATCTTTCAAGAAGTAACTTGAAGATGAATTTTTAATAAATGGATTTGTCAAGGAAAGGGTTGATGATCCAATAAGGCTACGACCAAAGAAGGCCTAGTGCCTCGCCAAGACCTGGGAGCCAATTATTGAAAATCAAATTCACTTTATTATTGTTAGATTTGAATCTAACACAAATTTCAATTAATCTTAGACAAACACTTTTCAAAATCAATAAACTTAAACTTAAAACTTAATAAATTTATTTTAAAATTTTATTCAAGTCTTTCAAAATTAACCTTGTTTTTCAAAATCAAAATCTGTATTTTTTTTGGAAAAAAACCTATCTCACAAAACCTATAAGGTTAACGTGTTTGATAACACTAGATTGGGTGAGACAGACTAGGTTGTGAAAATCAATTTAAGCTATCCTTAATTCTAATTGGATCCAAATCAATAAATACTTTATGTGTAGGAACATAAAGATTTGGACCAATGGATGTTGGATAGTGGATGCTCCAGACACATGACTGGAGACAAATTGAAATTCACCAAACTCAAGTTCAAGAACCTAGTCTCAGTAGCATTTGGCAACAATGCTACACTCAAAGTCATAGGGTCAAGTAATATTGAACTCAAATCCGACTTCGTAATTAAAAAGGTACTCTTGGTTGAGAATTTCAAATTTAATTTGCTTAGTATAAGTCAATTATGTAATACTGGCTATGTAGTTACATTTACCAACTCTGACTGCCTAATTAGAAATCAACAAGATTTAGAAGTCATGCTTAAGGGTACTAGGAAAAATAATGTTTACACTATCAATCTACCTTTAGTACCAAAATGCCTCCTGACTCAACTAGAAGAATCCAACCTCTGGCATAGGAGATTAGGTCACACAAATGTTAGATTAATATCTAAAGTTACCCAGCTTGGTCTAATCAAAGGGGTACCAAAAATTAGGAACTATGAAAACACGATAT
Source organism: Boesenbergia rotunda (assembly GCA_024364735.1). Classification (NCBI taxonomy): domain Eukaryota; kingdom Viridiplantae; phylum Streptophyta; class Magnoliopsida; order Zingiberales; family Zingiberaceae; genus Boesenbergia; species Boesenbergia rotunda. The sequence continues at coordinate 26,520 of JAGFNQ010010420.1, read as the reverse complement.
GTAACTCATGTAACCAAGGTAAACAAACCAAGTCTAATCACAAGCCAATTCAATCATTGTTTTTTTAATTAAAATCGAATAAAATTTTAAAAGTTCGGTTAAATCGGTTAATTCGGTTAAAAATCGAATTAACCGAGATTTTATCGGTTCGGTTTTCTCGATTTTTATTATGAAATTCGGTCGGTTCGGTTTTTTTTGAAAAATTTTGGTTTATTCCATTTTCGGTCTATTCGGTTCGGTTCGATTTTAACCGAATACTCACCCCTACTTACTATATCCAAAATAGGGTCCCAATTAACAAAAGACATAATAAAACTCCTTATGAACTGATTACCATAGACTGCCAAACCTACATTACCTATGGGTCTTTGGGTGCAATGTCCACATCCTGAAGACCAAGGACTACTTAGGTAAATTTTAGTCTAAGTCAACCCCAGGAGTTTTCCTAGGATATTCAACAACTAGTAGGGCCTATAGGGTTTTCAATAAACAAACAAATAAAATTGAAAAAACAACTAACTTAATCTTCGATGAGGAAACTAATCCAAAATATGATAACCAAAACCTGAACCAATCCAATATTGATCAGGAAGAAAATGAACAAACAATTGAACCACTAGTTGAAACTCTAAATGAACTAACTCTTGAATCAACTACTGTGTCAACTGAACCAATAACTGAACCAACCCAAGCAGTTGAACGAAACACTGAACCAAACCGTCTAGCTGGACCTGAGGCTGAACCAAGTTCTAGGAGAACCAAGAAACCCAGACTCAGTCACCCGTCTGATTAAATTGTGGGTTATCCAACCTTAGGAGTCAGAATTAGGTCTTCCTATAGAAATCTTAGTCAAATTGCACTAATTTCAAAAATTGAACCTAAGACTATAGATGAAGTCCTACCTGATCCTGATTGGATCATAGCTATGCAAGAGGAGCTAGCTCAATTTGAAAGAAACCAAGTCTGGGAACTAGTATCTAAACCTGAGGGCAAGACTATTATAGATACTAAGTGGGTATTTAGGAACAAACTAAATGACCAAGGGGAAATAGTTAGAAATAAGGCCCGCTTAGTAGCTAAAGGGTTCAGTCAAGTCGAAGGATTAGACTATGATGAAACTTATGCCCCAGTAGCCAGACTTGAGTCAATTAGAATGTTGTTAGCATTTGCATCTCATAGAGGGTTCAAGCTATACCAAATGGATGTTAAGTCAGCCTTTTTAAATGGGTTTATCAAAGAAGAAGTCTATGTAGGACAACCCCTAAAATTTGAGGACCTAGAAAAATCTGACTACATTTTCAAACTTAAAAATGTACTTTATGGGTTAAAACAAGCACCTAGGGCATGGTATGAACATCTATCAACTTACCTTATTTCTAAGGAATTTAACCAAGGACAAATTGACTCCACCCTTTTCGTTAAAACCTTAGAAAAAGACATTTTTATTCCCCAAATCTATGTTGACGACATAATCTTCGGATCCACCAACTCAAACTTTCTAATGGAATTTATAAAATTAATGGATATGAATTTGAAATGAGCTTAGTTGGTGAGCTCAATTTCTTCTTAGGACTGCAAATTAAGCAAACTAAGGATGATAATTATGTTCACCAATCCAAATATGCTAAGGAGTTAATAAAGAAATTTAAAATGGATAACTCCAAAAGTACAAGTACCCCTATGGCCATAAATAACAAAATTAATAGTGACCCTGAAGGTAAACCTGTAGATCTTAAGCTATACCGAAGTATGATTGGAAGTCTACTTTACCTTACAGCTAGTAGACCTGATATCCTATTCTCTGTAGGAATGTGTGCTAGGTACCAAACTTGTGCTAAGGAATCCCACTTAGCAGCCCTAAAAAGAGTACTGAGGTACATTAAGGGCACCCTATATGTAGGGATTTGGTATCCTAGGACTTCCACCTTTGAACTTCCAGGATATTCTGATTCTGACTATGCTGGATGCAAATTTGATAGAAAAAGTACAAATGGAAGCTGCCAACTTTAGAAAGTAGTCTAGTCAGCTGGTGCAGTAGAAAGCAGCACTGCGTAACCCTATCTACAACCGAAGCAGAATATGTTGCTTTAGGAGAGTGTGTGGCACAACTCTTATGGATGATGCACACTCTTAAGGATTTCCAGCTTGACTACACCCAAACCCAAGTTTACATTGATAACATAAGCTCAATCAATCTAACTAAAAACCCAATTCAACACTCAAGAACAAAGCATATAGAAGTTAAACATCATTTTGTAAGGGATTATGTGGCCAGGGGTGAAATAGTCCTTAAGCATGTGGACTCAAAGTCAAACTTAGCTGATATCCTTACCAAACCCTTACCTGAGTCTAAGTTTAGCTCACTAAGAAGGCGGTTAGAGTTATGCTTAGTAGAATAGGACTGCTCTATATGTTGTTCTTCAAATATTATTTTATTTGTTAATTAATATGTTTTGAGAGATCATTTTTTTTTGAAATTTAAAATGATTTTCTGACTTAGTTTTGTTTTCAAAAATTTACCCCCTTCAAAACTAGGGCTTTTTTGCAAATGGACTTAGCTTAGGATCTAACCCTAGAATTGCATGCACCTATAGATCTAGAAGCCAGCATCTCACAAGGACCTTAGGGTACTTTTGATTGATAACCTAGACTGGGTTGAGATGCTTAGGTCTATGCCTTGATTCAAGATGCTTTAAGTCTGTGCATCTGCAGTAATTGGGGCAATAAATACCAATTGAATAACAATCAGGTTAAGTGTCAAGCTTAGAAAATCTAACTTGATCAAAACACTTAACTTGACTAACCCTAGAGAAAGCTACTATTTATAACAGTTAGTAAGTAGCTAACTGTGTTAGACAGGACCCGAACAAGAACGGTTTAATTTGGTTTGGTCCAGTTTATGCTTATTAGAGTTGGTTTAATACAGAACTTCATCTTCTTTTGCTCTAATTTACGTGCTATAATTAGTTTTTTTTAATATATGGCAAAGGAGGAGAGAAAGGAAAGGAGAAAAGAATTTTTTTTAAATGTTATATTTTTCAAAACTTTTATCTCCTTTTTCGAAAAGTAAAGTAAATAACGAAAATACTTAAAAATGTGTTTCAAATCTAAGCATAAATTTTTCTAAGTATGGAAAAACTTTTTTCTGAAAATTTTCTAAGTATGGAAAAACTTTTTCTGAAAATTTTCTAAGTATGAAAAAACTTTTTCAAAAAATTTTCTAAGTATAATGGAAAAACTTTTTCCGAAAATTTTCTAAGTATAATGTGAAAAACTTTTTATGAAAATTTTTTAAGTATGGAAAAACTTTTTCTGAAAATTTTCTAAGTATAATGTGAAAAACTTTTTTTTGAAAATTGTGTAAGTGTGCAAAAACTTTCTGGAAATCTTTGCTAAGCATGAAAACCTTGCAAAGAACTAAAGCACTTAGAAGATTTACAAAAACCCACATATCTTTGAAAAACTCAGGGAGAGAATTTTCGTTTCAGGGGGAGGAAACTGAATAATTTTCCAATTCGTTGCTTGTCATCTGTTTTTAACTTAACTTTTTGAACCGTGTTGCCATAAATCAAAAAGGGAGAGATTGTTGGTGCAGGAAGCACCTAAGTCAAATCTGGGTTTTGATAATGGTAAAGGGTTCAGAAGTTAAGGGGTTAATGTGATCTAACAAGCTTACTAAGTGTGCAAGAAAAAGTCCTAGGTACACTAGGTAAGAATTCCTCGCAAAGGGCTAGGCAAGAAGTCCTGATCGTGGACTAGGCAAGAAGGCCTGACCAGAAGTTGGGCAATGAAGTCCTGGTCGAGGACTGGGCAAGAAGTCCTAGCAAAGGGCTGGACACCGAAGACCTGATCGGAAGTTGGGCAAGAAGTCCTGGTTGCGGACAGGGCATGAAGACCTGATAAGGTGGATTGGGCAAAAGTCCAACCGGAAGAGCCGGTTGGCAAAAGGTAAACCCTCCTGAGAGGAGTAGGTGAGGACGCATTCCCCGTGCGAGGGAACAGTAGACGTCGGTTTGACCTAGGGTTCCATTTGGGAGACCCAAAGTCAGAACCAAGACAGCTTAGGCTGTAAATTAAAGCTAACATGTTTGCTTCTTTTTGTTTTTGAACTAACCTTGGTTGAAGGGATCGAGGGAATGGATTTCTACAGATGAGGCGCCTCAATTCAATGAGGCGCCTCACTGGGGCTAGGCACCCGGATGGACACGGGTGCCCTAGAGGAAGGCTAAACCGAAGCAAACAGCCACGAAGCCTCTGGACCAAAGCAGCTCAGGCACCCCGGACCATATGGGCGCCCCCATCAGCTCAGGCGCCCCTGTGAGATGGATAAGCGCTGACCGAGCCTGCGGATAAGAGATCACGTAGGAGAGGCCACGTGTAGGCGCCCCCATCGACGCAGGCGCCCCTATGGGTGCTATAAAAGGGGGTTCACCCCCAAGGCTTCAAATAACTTCGCTCTCAACGCTCCAAGCACTTTCGTTCAAGCGCTACGCTCCGACAAGCTCTAACTTCGAGATTCCAGCGCCGTCGATGACCCTCTGCTCTGAAATTTGATCCACCTCGGGCGTCGGTAAATTTAGTTTACGAAACGTGTTGCAATTTTGATTCCAATTCTATATCTGTACTTTAAGTTGTAAAAGAGTTTTCCAAATATAGAATTGCCCAAAGTAAATGGTCAAGGACCGTGGGTCTTGGAGTAGGAGCCGACCGCGACTCCGAACCAAGTAAAGCCAACTTGCGTTTGCGATTGCTTTATTATTTTTCGCTGCGTAACTGCTCTAGTTTTCCAAAAATTTGATATTGATATTCACCCCCCCCCTCTATCGATTTTCTATGACCCAACAGAAATAGCCAAAGCTACCGATCCAAGACCCAAACTAGTTAGACCAAAATCTTTCAAGAAGTAACTTGAAGATGGATTTTCAATAAAAGGCTTTGTCAAGGAAAGGGTTGATGATCCAATAAGACTACGACCAAAGAAGGCCTAGTGCCTCTCCAAGACCTAGAAGCCAATTATTGAAAATCAAATTCACTTTACTATTGTCAGATTTGAATCTAACACAAATTTTAATTAATCTTAGATTCAAACACTTTTCAAAATCAATAAACTCAGCCTTATAAATCTTAAAAATTAATTCAAGTCTTTCAAAATTAACCATGCTTTTCAAATTAAAATCTTTATTTTTGCTAAAATCTATCTCAAAAAACCCATAAGGTTAACGTGATTGATAACACTAAACTGGGTGAGATAGTTAGGACCTAACATTTTGAATTTCATTTTAAAAATCACAAATAAACTCATCTTAAATGGAATCTAGGGCTTGTTTGATTTAATTATTGATTAGTCAAACATAGTCAACTAAGTCACCCCTATATAAAGGCCATCACTCCCTCTTCATTTCCCACACCAAACCGAATTCCTCCTTCACTTCTCTTCCTCCCAAGGCGCCCGAAAGCCCCTCTCATGCTCTCAAACGCCCCACTTCAACAATGCCTCCCCGGTATCATTTTAATTATGCATTTATAATTAATTTTTCAAGTATTTCGCTTCTTAAATGCATTTTTCTCATTCGTTTAGAAAACGTCGCGTTACCCAACCAAACCCTGGGGCCGAACCTAGCCCAGACCCCAGGTTCCCAAACTTAGAATTATTTAACAAATTTGCTCAGACTACGTACAAACCCATCAAAACTAGTTTCCTAAATAGACAATTCTTTACCCAGTCCTATCCAATAGCTATGGAGGCTATTAACTTCTATCAACTTGACCAGCTTGTCTTCTGCACCAATCTAGTGAATTCGACCTTGTGTGCAGAATTTTACAACAACCTGGTCAAACTAGATGACCTTTGCTACTCTACTACTATACAGGGGATGCCTCTGACTATCTCACCTATGCTTACTAGGTTCCTTGGACTGCGACCTTCCCAGTCCACATTCTGTTGTTCTAAACATTGATCTAAACACTCTCTACTCCTACTTCTACAGAGATGCGCGAAACCCATTGGTGCAACGGTTTCAGTCCATATATCTCCGGGTCCAGGACTATGCTCTCTATAGAGTCCTGGTTCGTTGCGTCCTCCCCTTGACTACTCGAGATGTCGCGACTATGCGACTCTTCCATAGCTTTCTTCTGTACGCTATGATCCATTATCTGGACATAGATATTGGTTTGCACATGTTCCATACGATTATCTACGCGTCCAGCATTACGACTCAGGGCCGAGTACGTACCCCCTACTGTCATATCATTACTTCCCTCCTTCACAACTACGGTCGCGACATCACCGTTGGGGAGATCACCCCAATGACCGAGTTTGACGAAATAGGAGCTAGGAACTTTTCACTAGCGGGTATAAACATCTCGGCCGCCGGGGTTCTCTCGTGGAGACGATAGAGAGCCAGAGCTCAGATCGACTCATATGAAGAAGTAGATGTTGACGTAGCCGATCTCGCAGCTGAGATCAATGAACACTTGCAGGAGCCTCCACCACCAACCACTCAAGAGCAACTGACATCACTTCGGACAGAGATTCACAGTCTCCGAGAAGAGATGGAGGCCCGACACACTGAATATATGGATGCTCTTCAGGCTGAACACGATATAAACCAGGGCTACCACACAGAGTACATAGACATTCTTCAAGCCGAACACCAGGCAAATGAGGCCCATTACACTGAGTACATGGATGCCCTCCAAGACGATCGTGAGAGAAACGAGGCTCGGTACAATGAAATGATGTCTATGTTTCGGTCTTGGCATCCTGGTCCATTCGACCCCCCTGGCCCTCCTCATAGATCAGAGTGGCTTTCCAGCTATCTTATGTTGGTGCAGAAAGCACCAAAGTCAAACCTGTGTTTTGATAATGGCAATAGGGTTCAAAAGTTAAGTCTTAGTTGTTTTCTAACAAGTTATTCTAGTGTATAGAGACAATGTCCTAGCGAAGGAATGATAGGCACCTGGCGAAGGACTGCCAGGATACAAAGACCTAGCGAAGGACTGCTAGGCAACTGGCGAAGGACTGCCAGTATCCAAGTCCTAGCGAAGGAATGCTAGGCACCTGGCGAAGGACTGCCAGGATACAAAGCCCTAGTGAAGGACTGCTAGGAAACTGGCGAAGAACTGCCAGTATCCAAGCCCTGGCGAAGGACTGCTAGGCTCCGAGCAAAGGACAGCTCGGTATACAAGACCTAGCGAAGGACCGCTCGGCAAAAGTCCAACCAAAGGAACGGTTGGCATCAGGAAAACTCTCCCGAGAGGAGTAGGTGAGGACGCGTTCCCCGTCGAGGGAACAGTAGGCGTCGGTTCGACCTAGGGTTCTATTTGGGAGGCCCAAAGTCAGAACCAAGACAGCTAAGGCTGTATAAACTAACAAATTAATTCTTTATATTGTTTTCGGACTAACCCTGGATGCAGGACCAAAGGAACGTGTGTCTGCAGCTCAGAGAGCCTCAAAGGAGTGAGGTAGTAGCTGAGTAGGGCGCCCTGAGTGTCTAGGGCGCCCCCAAGGTGAACAAGAAACAAGTGAAGCAAGAAGGAGCTTCGGCTAACTACTGGTCGGGGCATCCTCAGCAGCCAGGGCGCCTTCAGCAGCCATGGCGCCCTCAGCGCCCAGGGCGCCCTCAGCAGCAAAGCGCCCCGCACCTATGCCAGCGAAGCCGATCAACTCTATCCAGCCGAGAAGCTCTCGCGGAAAAAGTCAAGCAAGGCGCCCTCAACGTCCAGGGTGCCCCTAGGGTCAAACCTCATCCCTATTCGAGTGGGATAAAGCTTGACCGAGAGGATTAGGGATCGCTTGACACGTGGCAGGGCGCCCCCGACGTCCAGGGCGCCCCTAGGAGCTATAAATAGCCCCCAACGCCCAAGCTTCTGAACAGTACTTCCATTCAATGCCTCAAAGCTCTTCTACTCTCGCGCCTTGCTCCGGAAACCTTCCAACATGAGCCAACGACGTCCTGCTGCTCCGAGAAATTCGATCTACTTCGGACGTCGGTAAAGAAGAGCGTGTTTTGTTTACTGCACTTATTTTTTGTAATCAAATTATTATAAACTGTTTACGCCTATATTGAATTGCCCAAAGTAAACGGTCAACGACCGTGGGCCTTGGAGTAGGAGTCGACACAGGCTCCGAACCAAGTAAAACCTCCCGTGTTTGCTTTGTGTGGTTTTAACATCCGCTGTGCAATTGCTCTTTACGTAAATCCGAAAGTTTTCCGATATTCTCCCCCCCCCCCTCTATCGGTGTTCTCGATCCTACATGTGGTATCAGAGCTGGGAAGTTCAAACCTAGTGCAACCACCAGTTTGAAATTTTTTTTCGGATCTTTAATTTTTTTTTTATTTTTCTTACGAATTTTTTTGTTAAATAGTTCGTTCGATTTTTTTTGGCGAGGTTGGTGCAACACCCCTCGTTATTTTATCCAGCACTACTAATCCAAGACCTAGTCTTGGAAAATTTGTTTTTTTTAAGTTTTCTATTATAGATTAAATGGCCATGCAAGAGGGATTTAGCACCGCCAGACCTCCACTTTTCAGTGGAGAAGACTTTTCCTACTGGAAAAGCCGTATGGAGGTCCACCTGAAAACTCAGGTGAACATGTGGATCATCATCCAGTCCGGACTGGAGATACCCAAAAATGCTGATGGACTTCCTCAAAGCTACACAGAGTGGGACACCGCTCTGAAACGAAAAATCGAAGCTGACGCTAAAGCGACTCAGACTCTTCAATGTGGATTGACGAAAGAGGAGCTGAACCGCGTGGGACCCTTCAACAGTGCGAAGGAGCTTTGGGCAAAATTAATCGAGCTGCACAATGGGACATCAGATACTCGGATCAGTAAGAGGGATCTGCTTCTGAACAAACTCTACACCATCAAGATGGCCGACAACGAAACAGCAGCCCAGCTCCACGCACGAATCCAAGAGCTGATGAACGGACTTCACACTATAGGTCACAAGGTGGAAAACCGTGACTTAATAAGGTATGCCTTAAACGCTTTCCCTAGAAATACCTTGTGGGCATCTATGGTAGATGCATACAAGGTCTCAAGGGATCTTTCAAAAATAAAATTAGACGAATTATTTTCCGATCTAGAACTGCACGAACAAACTAACACCAATATGGTCGAGAAAGGTATTACTTTTGTTGCAGGTAAAACTGGAAGGACAACAAAGAAGAAGCCTGAACCTGAACCCGAGACTAACTCAGAGTCAGACTCAGAAGACGAAGAAGGAGATCAAACTAAGCTGGCCCGACTAGCCCGAAGCTACTACAAGGAGCTGAAGAACCGAACCAACAGATGGAAAGTCGGTCGAAGAAAGGACGAACTAGCTGAACCCGCAAACAAGCCCAATGTAACCTGCTACGAGTGCAAAAAGAAGGGCCACTACAAGACAGAATGTCCAAACTTAAAGGAAATCAAAAAGACAAGAAGAAAGAAAGCGCTCCAAGCAACCTGGGACGAATCTTCCTCAGAAAAAGAAGAAGCACCCCAATCAAACCTACTAGCCCTGACCGCCTCAGAAAAGGTCGAGACTGAGTCAGAATCAGAACAGGACAACGGCGAGCTGACCTTTACAGAAGACGGCGAAATTAAGGTAACTAGTTTTAATAGATGTCAATTAAGTGAACTAATTTCATTTCTTTCTCGAGATTTGGCAAAAGCTAAACTCCGAGTCGAATCCCTCCGACAAGAAGTAAAACTCCTGAAAGAGGGAGCTGACTCTAAACCCTTAACCGAGAAGGTTCAGGAAGGAACTACTACTCAAGTTGAAGAACTTGAAAAGGAGAACTCCTCCCTGAAAACTCAGGTTAAGGATCTTAGATCAGCTTTAGAACGATTTACATCTGGTTCCAAGGGTCTTGACATGATCCTTGGAAAACAGAAATCAGTTCTAAATCGATCCGGACTGGGCTATAGAACCAAATCTCGGCAAAGATCTTACTTTGCTGTACTGAATCAATCTAGAGGTAAAATTCAGGCATGGGTACCTAAACTATACCTGAACAAACCGACTGGATCAAATCAGTATTGGATCCCCAAGGACAAGATTCACATCTTGCCTAATCATTACCGTGGCTTTAGTCCAGGGGGAGCCAAACTGAAAACTATATTTATTGTTAAATAAGATATTTGCTTGCAATATGATTGTTTGCTTGTTTATTTAATTTCTGCAATTTACCATGGTTAGACTTAGGCTAGTTTAAGGACTGAATAAACTTAGCTGAAACTTGACAACATAGTATTGGGTGGAGGTGAGATGATAGTACATTAGGGAAGTCAATTTGGCGGAACTAGCCGAAGCTACCGATCCAAAACCTAAACTAGTTAGACCAGAAATTTTTCAAAGAATAATTTTGAAAATGAAATTTCATTAAAAGGCTTTGTCAAGGAAAGGGTGGATGATCCCATAAGGCCACGGCCAAAGAAGGCCTAGTGCCTCGCCAAGACCTGGAAGCCAATTTTTGAAATTCAAATTCAAATTATTTTTTATTAAATTCGAATCTAACACAAAATTTCAGTTATTTATAGATTTACACATCTTTTCAAAAATTTTAAAATTAATTAAGATTTTCAAAATAAATTATGGTTTTCAAAAATTCTTTTATCAAAACATGTCTCACGAAACCTATAAGGCTAACGTGATTGAAAACCCTAGATTTGGGTGAGACAGATTGGTTAGTGAAAATCAATTTAAAGCTATTACTAACTCTAATTGGATCCAAATCAATAAAATTCTTTATGTATAGGAACATAAAGATTTGGACCAATGGATGTTGGATAGTGGTTGCTCCAGACATATGACTGGAGATAAATTGAAGTTCACCAAACTCAAGCTCAAGAACCTAGGCTCAGTAGCATTTGGCAACAATGCTACACTCAAGGTAATTGGGTCAGGTAATATTGAGCTTAAATCTAACTTTATTATTAAGAAAGTTCTTTTGGTTGAAAACTTCAATTTTAACCTGCTTAGTATAAGTCAGTTATGTGATTCTGGTTATATAGTCACTTTCAACAATTCTGACTGCCTGATTAGAAATATACAAGACTCAGAAACCATGCTTAAAGGCACTAGGAAAAATAATGTATACACTATAAACCTTCCCCTAGTACCCAAATGTATGTTAACTCAGTTAGAACAATCGAACCTCTGGCATAGGAGACTAGGACATGCCAATTTGAGAACCATCTCTAAAGTCACCCAACTTGGCCTAATCAAGGGTATCCCCAAAATTAAAAATAATGAAAACCTAATATGTGAATCATGTAATCAAGGTAATCAAACCAAATCTAATCACAAATTAATTCAATCTGATCTAACTCAAACCACACTTGAGCTCCTGCACCTTGACCCTAATGGTAAGCCAGTAGACCTCAAACTATATAGAAGTATGATAGGTAGTCTACTTTACCTTACAGCCAGCAGACCTGACATTTTATTTGCTGTAGGAATGTGTGCTAGATACCAAACCTGTGCTAAGGAAACACACTTAGCAGCCCTAAAAAGAATACTAAGATATATAAAGGGCACCCTAAATGTAGGGATTTGGTATCCTAGAACCTCAACCTTCAATCTGTCAGGATACTCGGACTCTGACTATGCTGGTTGCAAATTAGATAAAAAAAGCACAAGTGGAAGCTGCCAATTGTTAGGAAATAACTTAGTAAGTTGGTGCAGCAGAAAATAACACTGTGTAGCTCTATCCACAACTGAAGCTGAGTATGTGGCCTTAGGAGAGTGTGTTGCTCAACTTTTATGGATGATGCACACACTTAAAGACTTCCAGCTCAACTACACCCAAACTCAAGTATTTATTGACAATATAAGTTCAATTAATTTAACTAAGAACCCAATCCAACACTCTAGAACCAAACACATAGAAGTCAAACATCATTTTGTAAGAGACCATGTAGCCAGGGGTGAGATAGTACTTCACCATATAGACTCAAAATCCAACTTAGCTGATATATTCACAAAACCCTTACCTGAATCTGTTCAGCTCACTAAGAAGGCAGTTAGGATTGTGCTCTATAGAATAGATTAACCTTATTTTTTTCTCTACTCTACTTGATTTAGAATCAGTTTCTAAAAATAGAATTTTTGAAAAACTGTTCTACTTAATTTCAAAATCAGTCTGTTTTAAATCTTTTTCGACTTAGTTTTATTTAAAAACTACCCCCTTTCAAAACTAGGGCTTTTTCGAAAATGGACTTAGCCTAGGCCCTAACCCTAGAACTGCATGCACCTATAGACTTAGAAGCCAGCATCTCACAAGCACCTTAGGGCACTTTTGGTTGATAACCTAGAAAGGGTTGAGATGCTTAGGTCTTTGCCTTAATTCAAGATGCTTTAAGTCAGTGCATCTGCAGTAATTGGGGCACTAAATACAACTTTTACAGCAATCAAGTTAAGTGTCAAGCTTAGAAAATCTAACTTGAACAGAAACACTTAACTTGACTAACCCTAGCAAAAACTACTTTTATAACAGTTAGTAAGTAGCTAACTGGGTTAGACAGGTCCCTACAGAGAAAATTGATTGATTTAGTTTAAATCTAATTATGAATTGGTTCAGTACAGCAAAATCTTACTTATTCCTTTATGCAATCTTATTTCTGCTATATTTATCTGTTTTGATATATGACAAAGGGGGAGAGATAAGAAAGGAGAGAGTAAAATCAATTTTTTTTAACTCTATCCTTTATTCAAAAAGTTTTCAAAATTTTCTTATCCTTTATTCAAAAATTTTTCAAAATTTTCTTATCCTTTATTCAAAAATTTTCAAAAATGCTTAAGCTTTTCAAAATTGACTAAAGTACTTAAGTTCTTAAAACTCTCAAAATTTTTACTTAAGCCCTCAAAATTTTGCTAAGTACTTTAAGCTTAAAACTGTATAAGTACAATGTTACTAAGTACTTAGGTTTTTTTTTAAATTTATTAAGTACTTAAGTTTTCCAAATGTACTAAAGTGTTTCAAAAATTAACTAAGTACTTAAGCTTCTTAATCCTACTAAGTACTTAAGCTAACACTCTCAAAACCTTTGAGTACCTTAAAACTTAAAGATTCAAACTTTCTAAGTACTCTAAAATCATGCTTCAAAAACTCTCCTATGGACTTTTAACTTAAGTTATTAAATGATTTCTAAGTACCTAAAACTTAAGTTCTCAATATACAAGTAAAGTTTTTTTAAACCCCATGAACTTTTGAAAAATCTAGGGGGAGATTCCTTCCAGGGGGAGGGAACAAGATTTAACATTTTCATGCTTGCTTAACTTAACTTTTTGAACTAGGGTTGTCATAAATCAAAAAGGGGGAGATTATTGGTACAGAAAGCACCAAAGTCAAACCTGTGTTTTGATAATGGCAATAGGGTTCAAAAGTTAAGTCTTAGTTGATTTCTAACAAGTTATTCTAGTGTGCAGAGACAAAGTCCTAGCGAAGGAATGCTAGGCACCTGGCGAAGGACTGCCAGGATACAAAGACCTAGCGAAGGACTGCTAGGCAACTGGCGAAGGACTGCCAGTATCCAAGTCCTAGCGAAGGAATGCTAGGCACCTGGTGAAGAACTGCTAGGATACAAAGCCCTAGCGAAGGACTGCTAGGCAACTGGCGAAGGACTGCCAGTATCCAAGCCCTGGCGAAGGACTGCTAGGCTCTGAGCAAAGGACAGCTCGGTATCCAAGACCTAGCGAAGGGCCGCTCGGCAAAAGTCCAACCAAAGGAACGGTTGGCATCAGGTAAACTCTCCCGAGAGGAGTAGGTGAGGACGCATTCCCCGTCGAGGGAACAGTAAGCGTCGGTTCGACCTAGGGTTCCATTTGGGAGGCCCAAAGTCAGAACCAAGACAGCTAAGGCTGTATAAACTAACAAATTAATGCTTTATATTGTTTTCGGACTAACCCTAGATGCAGGACCAAAGGAACGTGTGTCTGCAGCTCAGAGAGCCTCAAAGGAGTGAGGCAGCAGCTGAGTAGGGCGCCCTGAGTGTCCAGGGCGCCCCCAAGGTGAACAAGAAACAAGTGAAGCAAGAAGGAGCTTCGGCTGACTACTGGCCGGGGCGCCCTCAGTAGCCAGGGCGCCTTCAGCAGCCAGGGCGCCCTCAGCAGCAAAGCGCCCCGCACCTATGCCAGCGAAGCCGATCAACTCTATCCAGCCGAGAAGCCCTCGCGGAAAAAGTCAAGCAAGGAGCCCTCAACATCCAAAGCTCCCCCAGGGTCAAACCTCATCCCTATTCGAGTGGGATAAAGCTTGACCGAGAGGATTAGGGATCGCTTGACACGTGGCAGGGCGCCCCCGACGTCCAGGGCGCCCCTAGGAGCTATAAATAGCCCCCAACGCCCAAGCTTCTGAACAGAACTTCCATTCAATGCCTCAAAGCTCTTCTGCTCTCGCGCCTTGCTCCGAAAACCATCCAACACGAGCTGACGACGTCCTGCTACTCCGAGAAATTCGATCTACTTCGGACGTCGGTAAAGAAGAGCGTGTTTTGTTTACTGCACTTATTTTTTGTAATCAAATTATTGTAAACTGTTTGCGCCTATATAGAATTGCCCAATGTAAACGGTCAACGACCGTGGGCCTTGGAGTAGGAGTCGACACAGGCTCCGAACCAAGTAAAACCTCCCGTGTTTGCTTTGTGTGGTTTTAACTTCCGCTGTGCAATTGCTCTTTACGTAAATCCGAAAGTTTTCCGATATTCACCCCCCTCTATCGATGTTCTCTATCCAACATCTTATTGTATATTTGACTGTTTGACTTTCCCTACTGAGTAGGGTTCACATGTGTCTGACTTTACTAGTCATAATGTTGACCAGTTGACTTTACTGTGTTTTGTTTGACCTTATCTAGTTGACTTTGCTATATTATCTGTTGATTATTTACCTATCTGTTGAATGATTTTTTTTATAGCCCAGTTATTCACTTCATAACTGAATGTTAGGGTTATGCTTAGTAGAATAGAACTGCTCTATATTTTTTAAAATTACTTCATTTCTAATCTGCTGATTAATATTTTTTTCAAAATCATTTCTTTTATCAAACTCTTGAAATTTAAAATGATTTTCCGACTTAGTTTTTTTTTAAACTTACTGTGAGAATCTAGGAAATTCGAGGGCTTAAATGCAAAATTACCCAAACTTAAGGGCTAAGAGGGTAAGTTTTACAAAGATAGGGGTTGATGTGCGAATAGCCAAATGTGGAGGGGGTAATCGCAAAATGGCCACTTTTATTTATAAATCTTACTCCTCTCTCTCGTGTGACGTGAGCCCTAAATCCCTGCCAAGCCGCCGACTCTTCCACCTTCGTCCAAAATGCCCGATGATCAACGCGTTCTTCCTCCTATTCCATGTGATCGAAGCCACCAGAAAAGCTAGGGGTTTCCTCTCTCCGATCAACGTTGTGCATCCTTGTTTCCCTCTTTTGTGGTTGAGATATTCTCTGAGTGGAGATTCTGCAGATCGCGTGATCATCGGTGGTCGCCGTTTTCCTCCGGAGCTCGGATCGATCTCCAATCCAGGCAGGTTGAAGGTGAGTGTATTGTATGTTGCATACCTTCTCTTTTCTTTCAAATCGCGCCAAGGTATTGGCGATTGCTGTGGCTTTGATTCCCTGATTCCGAGTGTTCTGGGACGCGCCATGGATGATTTAGGGTTTGGGAGAGGCGTTCGACTTGGAGTTTGGGGCTGATCGTGGTGGAGTTCCTTGTTGAGGCCGATCGTGCTAGCTGGGAGCAGAACTCTTCTATCAACGCAGGATCTGAGTAAAAGCTTGATAATGATGCTTTTGGATGTGAGTGCTTTGTGATTGAATCCTGCAATTTCTTGGGCATTTTGGTTTTGATCGGTTTCTGGGATGAGAAGCGGGAATTTGTGTTTGTTTGCCTCTGATCAAATTGGTCGAACTATGCTATGTTGATTCGTGGATTTGGTGGGTTATCCTGTTTTGTTTGGTGTTCAATTAGGTCTGATGTAGAAGACTTTGGTGTTGCTTTTTGGATTAGGTTTTGCTCGGAATTGGATCCTGTGATCAGTGAGGTTGGATTTGTTGTTCAAAGTGGATCGATTGAGTATTACTTGGAATTGTGGTTGAGTTCTGTGATCGGTTGGGTTGTGTTGTTGCCGTGAGCTCACAGGGGGAGTAGATACTCGGTGTGGGTAGCTCTAGGTGTTTGTGGTGGTCACCTTGGTAGTTTTTTTTTGATGGAATTGATTCCATGTGGTTGGAAGGTGGTAGTCTAACACTAGATTAGATTTGGATTTGATCCTAATGTTGATAGGTGTTTAGCTTGCCTCTTTGGATTTTTAGAGTGTATCTAGATAGGTCCACTTGTGAGTATATGCCCTAAACCTTGAGTTATATTCTGAGGGTTTGTGGTAATTAGGGTTCGAACTTGGATTAGGGATTGATTTTAATTATGATTTGCATGTAACTAAGCTAATTTATTAATTGTATAATTAGCTAAGTAATATTTTGATGCAGGGCATTGACTTGGTTCACACGACACGGATTCTATTTTGGACAGAGGGTTCTCGTCGCTCGAACTCCCTGATATCGAGGCGGGTACCTCTTTTTATGCATAGATAGATTTAGTTAGCAGTAGGGATGCCTGACATCTTTACCACTGTACTCTTGCTTCGGTAGTTGTATCCGTTTGCTTTACTGCTTACTATTTCTGTATGGATTGGTGATGCACAGTTTACCTTATACATTACGCTAGGATTTAGATATTGGTGCATACCGGTTATCTGGACTACTGCATATCATGTAGATGACAGCAGGGATAGATAGTGGATGATGCATGGAATAGTGACATGCATCATTGTTGCACGTAGCATAGGGGACGACCTTTGACTCCATGGAGGTTGAGATGGGTTGTCGTACATGCTACTCATGTAAGGGCATATGTAGGCGACCTTTGACTCCCCTAGTGGTTGAGATGGGCCGTCAGACCTGCCACATGACCTGTCGTGTAGCCCCGTTGGCGGACCCGGCGCTGCAGCAGGTCCCCTACCTATCCGATGATAGCAGGGACGTTTAGAGCGTTTCTTCACCTGATGGTGGGGTACGTTTATGGTCTCCGACCCTACCCACTCAGTCTCGCGTGTACCGCCTCATAGGCCGTCTGTTCGTGCAAGGAAGACCAGGTCAGAGACCTACCCACTCGGTTCGCGTGCTTCCGCGACTTACACCGACTGGCGTCAGGGGTGACCCATGTTGCATCATGAGCATGCTATGCATTGATGCATTTGGTTGTGTTTGCTGCACTTGGTTGACATGCATACTACCGGGTTTGGATCGGTACAGGTAGGTATGCACTTCCTTAGTTTCTTATGGTTCAGCCCTGTATTTCCTTCTTACTGCATTTATGTTTATTATTGTGATAGATGGTGACTTATTGCTAGTATTTCTTTCTGTGCATATTAGACTGTATTCGCTGAGTTCTTAGGACTCACCCCGTTAGCTCTATTTTTTCTCTTTTCAGGATGATCGTCTGGATTGCCCAGCAGCCTGTCCCAGTTCACGTGTCTCCGAGACGATTTCCGCGGGTGTTCTGTGTTTCTGTTGTGGTACATGTTGATACCCTTTTCTTTTATTTTCTTTTGTTTCTTTTCACTTCCGCTGTCATATGTTGTGTTTTGTTGTATCGTCCATTTGGTGGCAGTATAGTTGTACTTTTGTGTGCTATGGAGGCCTCGATTTCGTTTTGGTTTTGTCGTAAGCCGTACCGGTACGCAGCTTTGTCGTCGTTTTCGCTTTGGCTTTATACAGTCGATTGTTCCAGCCCTATAGGCTGCGGAACAAGCAGGCTGAGGTAGTCGTGATGATTAGGAATTTGGATTGTCCGTCGGGACAAGGGAGTAGCTATCCGGTCGGTATCGGACGAGCTGCTCCTCGGGGCGTGACAATTTATTTGGTATAGAGCCCAGGTTGCGTGATACCTTTTGGTCTTGTGGGTGTTTTCATGTTTTATGTCAGAGTCGTTTCTCGATGTGGACGTATTTGGGACATGGCGGCGATGGGACTTGTCCAGGCGATACGAGGTATTTGTCTTGACCCATCTATCTTTTGTATATACTGTCCAGTGTAGGTTTAAACATTTCTTTATTATGGTATGACTGTATATCGGTTTATATACTTGACCGGTAGGTACTCGTAGATATATTTTGGCTGGAAGACATGTAGTCGATCTGTTTTATTTGCAACCATGTTGGGAGTCGATTATAGGTGACTGGTTGACATGTTGCCGACTTGTCTAGGATGCCGAGAATGTTGATTCTCGAGTAGCACCGATATATGATCGGAGGACGAGGGTCGAATCTGTCAATAACCTATCAGAGGTTAAGGAATTCGAGTTATAGAATTCCTGTCCTATACCAGTTGTATACTAGTATCAGTTGTTATCGACTGTGTGAGACATTGAGACTGCATATCGATACAGGGATGATTTCTCCTATATCAGGGAGTTTTAGACTTCTGGTTCGTTCGTGCTGGGTTAGGGGAGCTAGAGGGTACGAGTGAGTACATGACTTGCATTGATGCAGGAAGTGTAGTATTAGCTATATACCATAACTGATAGTAAAAGATCGATATAGCTGCAATATGAGCATGACTTTCATAGATATATATCTTTGTGGTATTTTGGTGTATATCATAGTAGATATATATCTCTTGAGTATCGCTTATACTTTTGTATACTCTACCTTGGATAGGTTGGATGGATATTTTCCAAGTAGGATTGGATATCGATTCCCATAATGTTAGGGTGGGTATTCATTGACTTGGAGGTAGCTCGATTGACACCTAGTCAAGCTTTTCCAAATCACCATTATGGTCAAGGTTGACTAAGGAGATGATCGGATGACACGTTGTGAATTCGATTGTATAGTGGAGAATATTGATTCTTCAATGGTACCGACTGATGAGTTGGGAAGATAGGGTTAAATTGGACGACAACCTATTGGAGCTTGCGACTCGTAGTTGGCTTGACCGACATAGGATCGATCCACTTTAGCTCATGGAACTTTGGGTGGTTAGGTTTTCGGATTGTCCGCCGGGATGAGGAAGTAGCTGTCCGGTCGGTATTGGACAAGCAGCTCCTCGGGGCATGACAATTTATTTGATGACCGGTAGTCAATCAGCTTTAGTTACGATTATGGGGCGTGATTAATCTTGGACCCCTACATATCATGTTAATGATTGTAGAATTAGTTAGGAAGTGTTGCAGGAGGTAATATTATGCATCACGTCGGTATTATGCGTGAACGGATGACTTTTGTCTTCCTAGTGGATGAACACGGGTCGTCAGCCGTGTTAAAAGAGAAGAGGTATACTTCGGTGACCTGGTTTCTGAGTGATTGAAATGGGTCATCAGACATACCTTAGTTTTCGCATAACCCCAGGTGCGTTGGCTACTCATGCATCTTGCATAGCCCCAGGTGCGTTGGCTACTCATGCATTCCGCATAGCCTCAGGTGCGTTGGCTGTTCATGCATTTCGCATGGCCCCTGGTGCGTTGGCTTCTCCTGCATTGTGCATAGGGGTTTTTTTTGGGGTTAAACAACCATTGGTGCTAGGCTGTTCTGTCTCCTGGCTACCTGATATAGCGATAGTCAGGGCACGTCGAGAGAGTGACACAGGTCACTGCTATCAGGTGCACTTGATGCATCTTGGCGTAGTTGTGGTCTGGTTGCATTATGACATTTGTTCGTATTTACGGTATCGGGTTATAGCATATATTTGATTTTGGAGGTTATCAGTGGACATATTGTGGTAGGACTACCCAGGACTAGGAGGGGTTATGACATGATTTGGGTGGTCGATGAGCGAATAACCCAATTTGTGCAGTTTCTTGTGGATCTGGAGGGTCAGATAATATAGAAGTGACACAAGTGACCTTTGGGTTGAGCACCCTTGATATGTGTCATGTTGATTAGCTGCTCGGTTGTAGCTGATGGTTAGATAAAGATTCCTTGATCAGTTATGCCCTTGGTATGTTGTACGGGCATACCGATGATCTGACCACCACGTTGATTGGAGTCTGGTGCCCTTAGGATGTTGGGATGAGCCGTTACTATTCGTAGACGACATCCGGATGTATTCTTGACTGGGTATATGAGCACGTGTTGTTATCTTTGGATGATTTGACACTTTTGTCAATCAGATTAGGAGTGCTCCGGTTAGAGATTATTACCCTCGGTGTGTTCGAGGCAGAGTAGCCTTAGGGCATTGGACGTAGGGGTCCTCGTGGTGTATACGAAACAGTTTATTCTGTAATAGGTGATGCGGTCTTGAGATTACCTCCGGTCCTAGAGAATTTACTTCGGTGACGCATTGATCTAGTTTTACGATATCCTCAGGATGTACCCGGGTGTACAGGGATTCGAAACGTTCCTGTTGGCGGAACGACATGGGAAAATGACATTGAGAGACTTCGTATCCAGATTATTGATGTAACGCCCGCTTTTTTTTCTTTTCCTAAAGCGGCGTTACGCTGACATACTTAAGGCATGTAACATCATACTGCAGCGGAATAACTTAAACCTTACATATACACGCCCCTACTACCATCCCTCATACAATGACATGGAACTTAACATATGAACGTCATACTTAACATCATATCATAACATGCTTAACATCATACCATGAGGTTCATATCATATCATACTTGACATCTTATCATAAAGTTCCATAAGTCACTATTCGAGCATATAGGTAGCGAAAATAAAGTTCTTAGCATAAACGGTTAACACATTCGATTTCATGGGCCAAGTCACCATCACACACATATTTCAGGCCCTCCTGCTGCTTCCTCGTTATCCCCTTGCATGATCTGCGGTATAAGGAAAGAAGACTATAAGCACACAGGCTTAGTAAGACTCTTTCCTACTCACTAAAATCATTCGTCATTCATTCATAATCATATGGAACATAAGCATCATAAGCATTTCTATCATAGCATAAAGCATAAACATAGGCATAAATCTATTGAACATTCTTATCATGGCATAAAGTATAAACATAGGCATAAGCATAATTAAACCTTCTAAGCATGGCATCATATGTGGCATTAACATAAGCATAAGATGTAAATCAACCATAGACATACTTTCTAGCATATCAAGCATAGACATCGTAAACATTCTAAGCATGGCATGATACATGGCATAACATAACTTAATAAACTTTCCTAGCATGGCATGAGACATGACATAAATATAAACATAAGGTATAAACCAACCAATATGGCATAAACATAGGCATACATTCTAGGATATCATAAGAGCATTTTCTTACCCTAATCATAACATGGATCATTCATTCTCATACATATCTTTTAACATGGAGCATAAGCATAACACATCATTATCATAACATAATGCATAACATGTATGAATGCAGGGGTGGAATGCATATACATAGGGATGCTTAACTTTTAAACATACTTTGAAAATGCTTAAACATCATCATCATAACATTTGGGGTCCCCGGCTTGTACCACATACATACATCATAGCGCGCATCCCTAGTAAATCCGAGGTAGCTAGCCCCGACCTACTAGGGTAAGGACAGCATAGTCGGTAATCCCCGAACCGAGGCGTTCTCAAGGAGCCCATCCCTGTTGCACAGCTCCGGTAGTGCCAGAACCGTGGACAGCTCCGGTAGTCCAGAACCGGGGCGTTCTTAAGGTGCCCATCCCTTGGACCCATACTTGGGTCCGGTACAAGCCCATTCATAAAGTAAAATACTTTGCATGCTTCATCATTCATAAGACATTCATAGCATACTTATCATGGCATCATTCTTATCATGAACATGATCATAACATACTTGTCATAACATCATTCTTATCATGCATAACCATGGCATATCATTCATAAACATGGCATATCATTCGTAAACATGACATATCATTCATAACATGGCATATCATTCATAAGCATAGCATATCATGTATAACCATGGCATATCATTCATAAACATGGCATATCATTCGTAAACATGGCATATCATTCATAAGCATAGCATATCATGTATAACCATGGCATATCATTCATAAACATGGCATATCATTCATAATCATAAATCACATCTTACCATAGGGCCATTGGGACCCTTACTTGGAATAAATCTTAACTCTTATCCTATTAACCCTTATTGGCCGAAACTTATGGAGTCCCAAGGCCATGTGATAATTCACACAATCACCATCCTTCATCCTTATATCATGGCAACACACATAAACATATGCTTGAAGTTAAAGACTCAACCCTAACCCTTGGGTCCTTGGGGTTGGCCGAACCATATGGGCCTCTAGGGTGCTCCAAAAATTCCCAAAATTTATACTTAACTTATAAACATCATCAGGGAGCATTAAATAACATTATCATGATTTTTAACATGTTTATAGACATTTAAATCATGGTGGCCGAAACCCATAAACATAGGGACCTTGGTTTTGTCCCTTTCATGTTGGCCGAAATCCTAGAGTGTCCTAGGATACTCCAAAAATTCCCAAAAATTTCACTTAACTTCTAAACATCATAAGGGAACATCAAATAACATTATCATGATTTTTAACATATTTATAGACATTTAAATCATGGTGGCCGAAACCCATAAACATAGGGACCTTGGTTTTGTCCCTTTCATGTTGGCCGAAACCCTAGAGTGTCCTAGGTTACTCCAAAAATTCCCAAAAATTACTCTTAACTTCTAAACATCATAAGGGAATGTAAAATAATATTATCATGATTTTTAACATATTTCTAGACATTTAAACATAGTGGCCGAAACCCTTGAACTAAATGTTCTGGGTTTTTGTTTCTTCATGTTGGCCGAGACCCTAGAGTGTCCTAGGTACTCCAAAAATCCCCAAAAATTACAATTAACTTCTAAGAATAATAAGGGAACATCAAATAATATTATCATGATTTTTAACATATTTCTAGACATTTAAACATAGTGGCCGAGACCCTTGAACTAAAGGTTCTGGGTTTTTGTTTCTTCATGTTGGCCGAGACACTAGGGTGTCCTAGGTTACTCCAAAAATCCCCAAAAATTACAATTAACTTCTAAACATCATATGGGAACATCAAATAATATTATCATTATTTTTAACATATTTCTAGACATTTAAAACATAGTGGCCGAAACCCTTGAACTAAAGGTTCTGGGTTTTTGCTTCCTCATGTTGGACGAGACCCTAGGGTGTCCTAGGTTACTCCAAAAATCCATAAAAAATTCAATTAACTTATAAACATCATAAGGGAACATCAAATAATATTATCATGATTTTTAACATATTTTTAGACATTTAAAACATGGTGGCCGAAACCCTTGAACTTAAGGTTCTGGGTTTTGCTTCTTTCATGTTGGCCGAGACCCTAGGGTGTCCTAGGGTACTCCAAAAATCCCTAAAAATTGCAGTTAACTTCTATACATCATAAGGGAACATCAAATAATATTATCATGATTTTTAGCATAATTTTGGACCTTTAAAATATGCTGTCCGAAACATTTGAACATAGGAACCTTGATTTTTGTTTCCCTTCAACATTAAATCCGAAACTCACCCATATATCAAGCCAAAAATCATGGAAAACATTGGTAACTATTATACCACAGGTGAGGGAGTCTTACCTTAGATTTCTTGATTTTTAGACCTTGGATGGAAAGAAGAAAGAAGACTTGACCACACCTAGCCCTTAGAACCTTGAGAAGACCTTAGATCTTGGAGAAGGAGAGCTTTTGTGGAGTTTTCTCAAGGGAGAATTCCTCCTTGTGTGCTCGGCAAGAATGGAGAAGGAAGAGAGGAGCAAATGCAATTGATGGCATGAAGAATGAAACTCCCAAACCCCCTTATTAATCAACCATTAAGGTGGTGAATGAAGAGTTTTCCATGGCCCTTCATCTTCTTCTACCATTTAACCACCATTCACTTCCTTTCCTCACAAGAATTCCTTGCTAGGTGAGTTGGTTAAAGCATTCATTGTTGTACAAGAGGTCCAAGGTTCAATCCTTGGCCCATGCACCTTTATTTTTATTTTATTTAATCCTTTTTCTTATTTTCGAAAATTTCCCTTTTATTTCGAAAATTCTCCAAAAATCACCCATAATTATGCCAATATTCCTAAATAAAATTCTTTTATATTTATATTAATTTTTACCTAATTTATATTAATTTTACCTAATTAATACCCATTTTTGGAGCCCTTTTAAAGCTCATTAGTACCTAGTTTTTCTAAATTTAAATGAGAAAACATGGATTTCTAGGCCCAATTTTACATAATTATTTCTGGGCCCCTCGGAAAATTATCTAGACATGCTCAATATTTTAAGAAAATATTAAGAGAATTTTCCGGGTCGTTACAATCCCCCATACCTCTTGAAAGTTCGTCCTCGAACTTAGAATAATTCTGGGTACTTGCGCCTCATTTCGTCCTCGCGTTCCCAGGTAGCTTCCTCGAACCGCTGGCTTCGCCATAAGATCATGACTAGAGGTACCTCCTTATTCCTCAGCTTCTTGACTTCCCTATCCAAAATCTGGATGGGTCTGCTCTCATAACTTAGGTCCTCTTGTACTTGTACTATCTGCGGCTTGACCACTCGGTCCATATTCGGGATACACTTTTTAAGCAGGGATACGTGAAATATGTTATGGATAGCTGACATCTCTGGAGGCAGCTCCAACTCATATGCCACTTTACCAACTCTTTTCAGAATCAAGTATGGCCCCACATATCTCGGACTCAGCTTTCCTTTCTTCCCAAATCTTGTCACCCCTTTCATAGGAGCTACTTTAAGAAATACCAAATCTCCAACATTAAATTCCAATGGTCTGCGCCGGACATCGACATAGCTCTTCTGCCGGCTCTGAGCAGTTTCTATCCATTGTTGAATATTTTGAATAGCTCGGGTGGCGTTGTCAATAACATCCGTTGCGAGCCCCATCTCCTTCTTTTCCCCACTCTCGTACCAGCAAATCGGAGACCTACATCTCCTCCGGGTCGCTGGTGTTCTGCTTTTAGTTGCTGGCAAGTCATGCAAGTACTAACATACTGAGCCACATCCCTCTTCATTCCGGAACACCAAAACTTCTCCTTCAGATCCTGATACATCTTGGTGGATCCTGGATGCATCAAGTAAGGGGTTCCGTGAGCTTCTGCCAGTATTTCCCTTCGAAGCTCCGAAACATTAGGAATACATAAATGATCCCTAAGGTATAATTCTCCCCCTTTTGCGATATGAAAATCATCGCCTTTTCCTTCTAGGATCTCCTGTTTTATTTTCTGAAGACTCAGATCACTATTCTGTTTTTCCAATATATCCCCAAACAGCGTGGGTGATATTGTCATGGTGCAAAGTCATCCGGTGATGACCTCGACCCCAAGATTAACCATTTCTCTTTCGAGTGGTCGGGGAAATCCAGATATAGACATCAAAGTGGCACTTGACTTCCGGCTGAGTGCCTCGGCCACTTTGTTTGCCTTCCCAGGATGGTAGAAGATCCTGCAGTCATAGCCCTTCACCAACTCAAGCCATCGGCGTTGCCTCATATTCAGGTCCTTCTGAGTGAAGAAATATCACAGACTCTGGTGGTCTGTATAAATTCGACACTGCGCTCCGTATAGAAAATGCCTCCATATCTTAAGAGTGAAGACCACTGCGGCCAGTTCCAGATCATGAGTGGGGTAGTTCTGCTCATGTTCCTTGAGTTGCCTAGAGGCATAAGCAATGACCTTACCACTCTGCCTAAGTATAGCTCCAAGTCTTAGCTTGGAAGCATCGCTGTATATATCGAAGTTCTGATTATCTCTTTGACATATAATTGGCTAATGTCATTATTAACTCCATGATATAATTATATGCATATATCATAGTTATATACTTATTTTAATTATGGGTAAACCTAATAATCGTATGCTTCCAAATATTAGTTCTCAGTCTGAGTTACGAATTATATTAGTTGTATGATTATTATAGAATAGGTGAGATCCTACTTATTATATTACCATAAAATAACTTAAGGTAATCTTATATATTATATAAGATATCAGTGACCCATAACCTATAGTAAGTGTTAACATAATTAGAACCCTACCCTATGCGTCCCTACCTAAGTTATACCATATGACCTATACCATTAATTATATCAGTATTAATATCATGGAACTAATGCTATACGCTAACATAGGTGAGAGTGTTATAATCTCCTATGGGTAGGCTATCAGATAATTTTCTACAAGTGACTATATTATAGATTATACATAATATCATAAATTATAGTTTCTTTTCTACACCTATATTATTCTAAATATCAAATTCCTAAAATAAGATAAAGCATCATTCGTCGTTACCTATCGTAATGTACTTTTCATCATAAATACCGTTCATACTTGCATATCTTAATACCGTTCATGCATGCATATCTTAAGATAATAAAGCATCTTAATACTATCAGATATGTAAAGAGGTACTTACTTGGAAGCTGCAGGAGAGGGCTTGATGTGGGTGTAGTG
>JAGFNQ010010419.1:0-16098 GCA_024364735.1 Boesenbergia rotunda | reverse complement strand
TTTTTGTATGTGATTGGTTGTGCATGGTTGTAAATTTATTTGAATCTTCGGGGTTGACGAGGCTAAATTTGGTATTTAATTTTTGTAATTAAATATGACACCTGTTTAGTCGTGTTTTTTATTTACTTTTGATCTAGATTTGATGTACACTCCTTTATGGAGTATAGGATTGATGAATGTAAATAAATAACATTTTATCTCGGCTCGGAGATCCCTTCAATGGTGGCTTGCACATGGTGTAGGGAGGAGCGGATGAGGTGGTGACAAGACTGGAGGCACATTGAAGACTAAAGCCATGATAGTTGGAAAATTTTAGAATTTTTCTTGTTTATTGCTTTTATTTTATGTGCTTGTCGTGCATGCATGAAAATTCCTCATTATAAATAACTAAGTGGGAGAGGGACCCTAAGGGTCCCGTGACCTCCATTACTAATTTGACAAGTGATGCGAACAAGCTTGTGCGTTGGCTCTGAATGCCTTCCTCCCCATCGGATGGGCTTGTTCTGTGGATCACTGGGTCAGACATGATCCTAACAATGCTATACATCTGACTCCCATATCCTCCAAATGCTGATAAAAAGCTCTCACTGGAAGGGCCTGTTAGGATGTATACTAAAAGTCTTGCCTTTCTGTATGGACATCCACATTTTGAAAGAGAATCACAACAACACAGATACGTATTTATATTAGTATATGCATAAAAGTTCGATACTCTGCATTATAGATAACATAGTGTATGGTGACGAACATAAGATCATGTTATTAGTCCCTTGCATAGTATAAGTAGAGGCTCACAACCGAGATGGAGTTGGACAAACTATCGGGATGGTTGTAGTGTAATTAGGTGAAGTTTGTCTTGACCATAGAATTACACTAGTGCACTTTGTGTTCATTGAGCAGGACCAAAACTAGAGGTCATCCAATTTGTACTGACTTAATAATTGGATTGAACCTCGGATTATTATAGAGTACAATCAATAAATCCCGATATAATAATGGACACATATAGTTAATATTTTATTTCTTTGATTTACCAATGGGCGAGATTTATTCTGCTAAATCGATAGACCCAGTAAGTTGGGAAATAATATTAATTATATGGTGTGCTGTTATTTATTGACGGAATCCGTGTCCTAGTGAGTCGGGATGATGATATCCCCTTGATGAGCTCATAAGGTTCATCATGTTAAACCCTGCAGGTGGATTTGATCCGACATGATGATAAAGTTGAGTGGTACTAGTCAAGGAGTTATAAGTTGATTAATTAAAATTGTCAGTAATTTAAATTAATCTATGGACATTCGATATCTTAAACACGGAGGGGGGGGATGGATGTACTCATAATAGGTGTAGCCCATATGAAAATATGGGGTTGGTGAGGAAGTTCAATGGAGATCCTTTAGTGGAATGGATCTTCATTAATGGATCGGTTTTAGATCCATTAGCGGGTCAAGACCCAACTCCTCCTTATGGTCTGTTAGTGATATGAGAGAAGTGTCCTAAGGCAATCGCCTTATGATGTAAACATTTATATTAATAAATGATAATTCACTATTTGAGTATACATGTTTTGTGTATTTGATTGGGATCTTAAACTCATCTACTGAATGTCCGCCATACAATTCACAGCATAAGAGAATTTGTGATGGGATCACAACTAGTGATTATCTCTAAATGTGCAAATGTGAAGTGTTGGAAATATCCCTAGTCGATGAATTGATAAATACGGACATTATCAATTCTGTTGAGACTAGCATGGGTTATTCTCTAAACAGCTAATTCTCACTGGCTGGTGACATTGGGATGTCCGGAGATAAACATGGATGCTAGTTAAGGGAACTAGTTCATTGGAGTGACTAGCTGTAAGACTTCATATGGGAATCTACATATAGATATGTCAATGAAGATCTTACTGTGGCTTAAGTGCGATGTTCCTTTGACTTGCGGTGTTCAAGTCATCTTGGTCATGGAGACTTATACTTTGACATCTTAAGCAAGCATCTCCAAGGAGGTGTGGACCCAGGATGATCGGGTATAAGCCGAAGTGCCCGAAGATGTTTGAACAACCTACAAAGGATTCACCACTCCTTGCGAGGAGATGTATACCCAGGCCTATCGTCAGATTGTTACTCAAAGCCTCTGGCCAGAGCATATCATGTTGAGAGTGCGAGTCTCTTAAATACATGAGAGTAATTAGAAATCCAAAGGACGAGGAAGACACTACTTGGGCTAGGTGTGACGTAGTCAGCCTAGTGGGGACTGACACCATTGACCGTGTCCTGAACCAAGTGGGTATAAGGTAGTGAAGAGAATGAGGCACGATTCATTAGAGTTGCTGAAGGGTTTCAGAATAATTTCTTCTGAGGTCAAACCGTTGATCTTTCGATTAATTGGGGATCATGATGTACTACTAGGTGCCACTCATGATCGTTCTATAATTAGTTAAATTATAGACGGCCAACATAAATCGAAAGCCTATTTAGTCACATGCACTACGAGTAATCCGAGGGATTTAAAACGAGTTGAAAATTGGATTTTCCGATCAAGAGAAATAAGTCGAATCTGCGTTAGTCAGAGGCGCAATGGAAGCTAAAATGGCTAAGTCTTTTGAAGGCTTTTTGGGCGAATTAAATGAGTTTAATTCGCGGCGGTTCGGGTTGGTTTGGCCGGCCAAAGAGGGTGTCAAAACCCCCTTTGGTGGCCGGCCAATAAAGTGGAGAAAACCAATTAATTTTGGTTTAATTAATAAAATAAATCTAGTGTGATTTATTTTATAAATTATGGATAAATAAATTTGTATAGAGAAATTTATATAAATAAAATTTATAGAAATTTATTCTTTTATGGAAGATTAAAATAATCCATGAATTGGTTTATTTTAATCTTATAAAATCAATTATGAATTGATTTTTCCATAATAAGAAAGTTTATAAATTTCTTATAAAAATCTATTCCATAATTTAAAGAGAAGAAGAATTAGTTTTATTATAAATTGGTTTATAATAAAGACTCGGTTTAAACGGAATAATTAATAAGAAAATTTATAAGATAAATTTCTTATAACTAATTCCGTTAATTCGGTTTAGAGGGAGACTTAGCAAAGGAGTTGCTACTATATAAAGGAACCAAAGGCTAGCCCTTATTCCTAATTAAGAGATTAATTATTCTCTCCCTCTCTCTCTTAATCTCTCCTCTCCTCCTTCTCCCTCTCTTCCGTTAGGGCCGGCGCCCACCCTAGCTCCCCTAGGGCCGGCGCCCAACCTACATCCAAGGTGGTGGAGGCCGTGAGCTTCAAGAAGAACAAGGAGAACCCGAACACGAAGAAGAAGAAGCGGATATCGATTCCTCTCTTCCCGGAATTCGATTCCGTTACTTCGTTGTCATCCCGAAGAGAACTCGGCGTGGACGCGAATAGAGGCGGAGCTTCCAAGGGACGCTACGGTTGGATCTCGTCCCTTTACTTCGAGTTACGCGAGGTATTAAAGTAAATTAGTTTACTTTTCGCAAAATTTTATTGTATGATTATGTCAACACACCATAGGGTTGCATGCTAGATACGAAGTTAAAATAATTTAGAAAATTATTTTATGCAAACTCTTCCGCTGCACGTAAAAATTTTAAATTTTACGAACTCGTATCCTTGTCAACATGCACCCGGTCCCAACAGTGGTATCAGAGCCGGTTAGTGTTCGACATTATCATATAATTGTTTTGCGGAACACTTTGTCATGATCTCAATTTCGGAAAATTTTTTCAATTATGGAAACTTTCAAATTATAATAGATTTTAGATTTAGAAATTTCAAAGTTTGGAAATCTTCATGAAATTTCGCAAACGTTTGGAATTTTCTAGTTTCTAAAATTTTATGATAATTGTGAAAACTTCCCATCTTTGGAAACTTTCCAAATTTTGGAAATTTTTCTATTTTAGAAATTTGCCAATTTTTGGAAATATGTAAGTTTTCTTTTTACCAGAAACTTACAATTATTCTGAAAAATTATTTTTGAAATCTCGCAATTTTGGGCACTTTCTTTTGAGAAAGTCTAGACAAATTCATGGATAGTTAATTGACAATTAAATTTGAATTGGTCTTTAAATTGACAACAAAATTCTTTATTTTGGATTGAGCCTCGGGGATGTTAGTGATATGAGAGAAGTGTCCTAAGGCAATCGCCTTATGATGTAAACATTTATTTTAATAAATGATAATTCACTATTTGAGTATACATGTTTTGTGTATTTGATTGGGATCTTAAACTCATCTACTGAATGTCCGCAATACAACTCACAGCATAAGAGAATTTGTGATGGGATCACAACTAGTGATTATCTCTAATGTGCAATTGTGAAGTATTGAAATTATCCCTAGTCGATGAATTGATAAAAACGGACACTATCAATTCTGTTGAGACTAGCATGGGTTATTCTCTAATCAGCTGATTCTCACTAGCTGGTGACATTGAGATGTCCGGAGATAAACATGGATGCTAGTTAAGGGAACTAGTTCATTGGAGTGACTAGCTGTAAGACTTCATATGGGAATCTACATGTAGATATGTCAATGAAGATCTTACTGCGGCTTAAGTGCGATGTTCCTTTGACTTGCGGTGTTCAAGTCATCTTGGTCATGGAGACTTATACTTTGACATCTTAAGCAAGCATCTCCGAGGAGGTGTGGACCCAGGATGATCGGGTATAAGCCGAAGTGCCTGAAGATGTTTGAACAACCTACAAAGGATTCACCATTCCTTGCGAGGAGATGTATACCCAGGCCTATCGTCGGATTGTTACTCAAAGCCTCTGGCCAGAGCATATCATGTCAAGAGTGCGAGTCTCTTAAATACATGAGAGTAATTGGAAATCCAAAGGACGAGGAAGACACTGCTTGGGCTAGGTGTGACGTAGTCAGCCTAGTGGGGACTGACACCATAGACCGTGTCCTAAACCAAGTGGGTATAAGATGGTGAAGGGAATGAGGCACGATTCATTAGAGCTGCTGAAGGGTTTCAGAATAATTTCTTCTGAGGTCAAACCGTTGATCTTTCGATTAATTGGGGATCATGATGTACTACTAGGTGCCACTCATGATCGTTCTATAATTAATGGGTTAATTATAGACGGCCAACATAAATCGAAAGCCTATTTAGTCACACGCAATACGAGTAATCCGAGGGATTAAAACGAGTTGAAAATTGGATTTTCCGATCAAGAGAAACAAGTCGAATCTGAGTTAGTCAGAGGCGCAATGGAAGCCAAAAATGGCTAAGTCTTTTGAAGGCTTTTTGGGCGAATTAAATGAGTTTAATTCGCGGTTTATTGGGTTGGTTTTGGCCGGCTTAAACCCTCTTTGGTGGCCGGCCAAATAAGAGGAGAAAAACCAATTTAATTGGTTTAATTAATAAAATAAATCTAGTGTGATTTATTTTATAAATTATGGATAAATAAATTTGTATAAAGAAATTTATATAAATAAAATTTATAGAAATTTATTCTTTTATGGAAGATTAAAATAATCCACGAATTGGTTTATTTTAATTTTATAAAATCAATTATGAATTGATTTTTCCATAATAAGAAAGTTTATAAATTTCTTATAAAAATTTATTCCATAATTTAAAGAGAAGAAGAATTAGTTTTATTATAAATTAGTTTATAATAAAACTTGGTTTAAACGGAATAATTAATAAGAAAATTTATAAGATAAATTTCTTATAACCAATTCCGTTAATTCCGTTAATTCGGTTTAGAGGGAGACTTAGCAAAGGAGTTGCTACTATATAAAGGAACCAAAGGCTAGCCCTTATTCCAACTAATTAAGAGATTAATTATTCTCTCCCTCTCTCTCTTAATCTCTTCTCCTCTCCCTCTCCCTCTCTTGCCTAGGGCCGGCGCCCACCCTAGTGGTTTAGGGCCGGCGCACCAAACAACTTCCCCCCTTTGAAGTTGGCGTGAGCTTTCAAGAAGAAGGAGAACCCGAACAAGAAGAAGAAGAAACGGATAGCGACTCCTCTCTTCTCGGAATTCGATTCCGTTACTTCGTTGGTTAGTTTCCTATCTTTCCTCTCTTGTTCATCTAGTTGTGCCTTTCGAGAATCTAGTAGTTCTCGTCGGCATAAAACTCGTGACTTTGCGAAGTCATCCCGAAGAGAACTCGGCGTGGACGCGAATAGAGGCGGAGCTTCCAAGGGACGCTACGGTTGGATCTCGTCCCTTACTTCAAGTTACGAGAGGTACTTGGTAAATTTGTTTACTTTTCCGCAAAGATTTATTTTATGATTATGTCAACACAATGTAAGGTTGCATGCTAGATATGAAGTTAAAATAATTTAGGAAATTATTTTATGCAAACTCTTCCGCTGCACGTAAAAATTTTGAATTTTACGAACTTGTATCCTTGTCGACATGCACCCGGTCCCAACAGTGGTATCAGAGCCGGTTAGTGTTCGACGTTATCATATAATTGTTTTGCGGAACACTTTGTCATGATCTCAATTTCGGAAAAAAATTTTCAATTATGGAAACTTTCAAATTATAATAGATTTTAGATTTAGAAATTTCAAAGTTTAGAAATCTTCATGAAATTTCGCAAACGTTTGGAATATTCTAGTTTCTAAAATTTTATGATAATTGTGAAAACTTCCCATCTTTGGAAACTTTCCAAATTTTGGAAATTTTTCTATTTTAGAAATTTTCCAATTTTTGGAAATATGTAAGTTTTCTTTTACCAGAAACTTACAATTATTCTGAAAAATTATTTTTGAAATCTCGCAATTTTGGGCACATTCTTTTGAGAAAGTCTAGACAAATTCATTGACAGTTAATTGACAAATAAATTTGAATTGATTTTTAAATTGACAACAAAATTCTTTATTTTGGATTGAGCCTCGGGGAGCCGTCCAATTTAAAGTTATTTGTTGTAATTTAATTTCCCAATTTTTAATTGAAATTGTCATGTTTGATTTGGATTGAGCCTCGGGGAGCCGTCCAATTGGATTTACAACAAATTACTTTTCTTTGGGTATCTGAGCCTCGGGGAGCCACCCTTAGAAAATAATTTGTTGTAATTAATTAAATCCATGAATAAAATATGTTGAAGAGGTGATGCTCTTACATATTGTTGTCTCCAAAATTAATTAGGAAAATGGTTTCCTATAGAGTATTCTTAAATAAGATTTTCTTGAAAATAATATGTAGTTGAATTAAGGGATTTGTCTCTTAATTTAATAAGATTTGATTTAGAGAAATCAAAATCTTGAACATATTATTTCTGAAATTAATTATGACAATTTAGGAAATTGTTTCCCAAAACAATTCCTTTAATAAAGTATGAAATTATAATTAGGAAATCCGGTTCCTAATTTAATTCATGAGACTTGATAAATTAAGTCACATACATACTTTATTAAGGAAAACGTTAGTCATGACATAATTATATGTCATGAATGTGCTTAGAAAAAGAATGAGACCCAAACACCCCTTACAAAATATTAAGGCTAACACCTTCCATTAATATGGTTAGAACCGGAGTTTTATTTCTCGTTTGGGTTGATGGACACATCCATGCCCGACTTGAACCTCAACATGTTCAAACCATAGAATTAGTTTATGAATAATATAGTTGAAGTCAGAGGTCAATCCTTAGTTTTGGTTGTTGGACACATCCAAGCCGGACTAAACGGTTGAATGAACTTCAACAATATTAAAACTATTTCTTGATTAATGGGTCAGCCTTAAGCTTGGAGCATCGATTTGTTGTGCCACAGCCAAGGTCGATGTGAAGAGAGGTGCAGTTGGGTGCTATGTATAATGATACATACTTGTTAATGAGTTAATAACCCAATGATTTATGCAAACATTCAATTAGTTGATAGCATAAAGTGATAGTTACATATATGCGATGTGTAATCGGTAAAATTACCTACCTTCATAGCTAAGAAAAACTTGATGGCCACAGCCATGGTGGTTCTTATCTATGGTTGGATATCAACCTATTTGGAGATGTTCCTACGATCTCCCGAATTGATAATAAGGGTGATTCAATTCGTAAAATAAATAGGAATTAATTTATGTATGTTGATACATTCTTTAATAAATCTTCTCACATAATCTCAATTTGTATTTCTAGGTTAATCACTCGATCATGTCTTCTGAAATAAACCTGCGTTCCATTTTGGACACCAATAAACTGACTGGGCCGAACTACATGGACTAGCTTCGAAACCTGAGGATAGTCCTCAAGGCAGAGAAGCTTGCTTATGTCCTTGAAGAACAACTTCCCACCCATCCTCCAGAGAATGCAACTCCAGACCAATTGTTGGCCTATCAGAAACATGTGACCGATTCTGAACTTGCGAGTTGCATCATGCTAGCCTCTATGGTACCTGAGTTGCAAAAGCAGCATGAGCATATGGATGCTTATACCATCATCTTTCATTTTCATGAGTTGTTTGAAGAGCAGGCGAGATCCAAAAGGTTCGAGGTCTCCAGACTCCTCTTCACCACTAAGATGCAGGAAGGCACTTCTGCTTCGCAGTTTGTGTTAAAGATGTTGGGGTACATTGAGCGACTGAATACACTCGGTTTTGCAATGGATCATGAACTAAGTATTGACTTAATTCTGAATTGTTTGCCCAAAAGTTATTCACAATTTGTGATGAACTATCGGATGAACAAACTGGAGACTACCATTCCTGAGTTGATCAACCTGCTGAAGACTATGGAGCCTTCTGTAAAGCCGGATCAAAAGGCGGTACTGTTAGTTGGTTCCTCGAAGAAAGGTTCTAAGAGGAAGGCCAAAGAACAGAATAAAGGGAAGAAGAAAAAGGCCAAAAAGACTGAAAAGAAACCAAAAGGCACTTGCCATCACTGTGGCAAGGAAGGTCACTGGCGAAGAAACTGCAAGATTTATCTTGAGTCCATGAAGAAGAAGGCATCCGATGCCCCATCCTCTTCAGGTATCTTCGTTATTGAATGTCACTCTATTTCCTCAAATACCTGGGTACTTGATACTGGGTGTAGCTCACATATATGTAATGACATACAGGGGCTAAGGAATAGAAGAAGGCTCGTCAAGGGAGAAGCGAATTTGCGGGTTTGAAATGGAGCAAGGATTGCTGCTATTGCCATCGGAACATATTTGCTAAAGCTCCCAACTGGACGTATCTTAGAATTGGATAATTGTTATTTTATTCCTTCATTAATAAAGAACATTGTATCTATTTCATGTTTGAATGAAAAAGGTTATCATTTAACTTTCAGTAACAATTGTTGTTAAATAACTTTAAATGACGTTCTTTATGGGAATGGAACTTTGTGCAATGGCATCTACACGTTAGATTTATCCAATGACGTTTTCAATATCGAAGTTAGCAACAAACGTGCTCGAATAGATAATCGAATAGACTCCTACACGTGGCACTGTCATCTTGGCCATATAAGTAAGAAACGCATGACCGAATTACATCGATGTGGAATTTTGGAATCATTTGAACCCGGTTCATTTGATACATGCGAATCGTGCTTAAAAGGCAAGATGACCAAATTTCCCTTTCCCGGAAAGGGTAATCCAGTGGGAGAGTTGCTTGGTCTAATACATACCGATGTATGCGGACCAATGTCAACTCAAGCACAAGGAGGCTATAACTGTTGGTGCAAATTGCACCCAAGTCAAACCTGTGTTTTGATATTGGCAAAAGGGTTCAAAAGTTAAGGGTTAGTTGTTGTCTAACAAGTTTCTTGAGTGTACAGGAAAAGCCCTAGAGAAGGAATGCTAGGAACTGACGAAGGACTGCCAGACAGAAGAAAAGCCCTAGCAAAGGACTGCTAGGCTCTGGCGAAGGACTGCCAGAATAGACAAACCCTAGCGAAGGAATGCTAGGCACTGGCGAAGGGCTGCCATAAGAAAAGACCTAGCGAAGGGCTGCTAGGCACCAAGCGAAGGGCAGCTTGGCAACTCAAGACCTGGCGAAGGACTGCCGGGCAAAAGTCTAACTGGAGGATCTGGTTGGCATCAGGTAAACTCTCCCGAGAGGAGTAGGTGAGGACGCGTTCCCCTAGAGGGAACATTAGGCGTCGGTTCGACCTAGGGCTCCATTTTGGAGACCCAAAGTCAGAACCAAGACAGCTAAGGCTGTGTAAAATTAACTTATTAATTGCTGTGTTGGACTAACCCTGGATGCAGGACCGAAGGACTGTGTTTCTGCAGCTCAGAGAAACTCAAAGGAGTGAGGCAGTAGCTGAGCAGGGCGCCCCGGACGTTTCGGGCGCCCCAGAGTCAACCCAAAGTCAGCAGAGCAAGTAAACGCCCCGACAGCAGCACATTTGGGGGCGCCCCGGATGTTTCGGGCGCCCCGCGCGCGTCGGGCACCCCGCGCGCGTCGGGCGCCCCGCGTGTCGCGGGCGCCCACTGTGCCACGCCACTGGCAGCTGCAGCAGCTCACCCTCGCGAAGAAGATGAAGCCTTGACCGGTCAACCCAGGCGCCCCGCGCGCGTCGGGCGCCCCAGTCAAAGGTGATCCCGAAGAAGCAGAGATCAGCCTTGACCAGAGGGCTCGCCGGATCGAAAGCCACGTGGGGGGCGCCCCGAGCATCCCGGGCGCCCCCAGCCCTATATAAAGGACCCTCGACCCTCTTCTTCAAGCATCAATCACTGCGACTTTCATACGCTCTTCTGCTTCCACGACACGCTCCAGAAATCTTCCATCTCGACCTCTGACGACGTCCTGCTGCTCCAATACACCGATCTACACCGGACGTCGGTAACGAAATATTCATTTAAGTTTACGAAGCTAATTTTGTAATACTTGTGATTGTAAACTTTCTCGAACGTATAGAATTGCCCGCAGAAAATGGTCAACGACCGTGGGCCTTGGAGTAGGAGTCGACACAGGCTCCGAACCAAGTAAAACGACCGTGTTAGCATTTCTCTTGTGTCTTATTTCCGCTGCGCACTTACTCTTTTTAAATCCGAACGATTTGCGACATTCACCCCCCCCCTCTCTCGCATCTCTCGATCCAACAAGTGGTATCAGAGCGGGGAATTCAAACTTGGTGCAACCACCAGTTTGAAATATTTTTTTTCGGATTTCTTTCGTTTTCTCTCTCAATTTTTTTAAAAATATTTTTCGTTCGAGTTTTACTTTCAAAGTTGGTGCAACACCCCTTGAAATTTGTTTTTATTTACTCTTCCCGCACTACTAATCCAAGACCAAGTCTTGGAATATTTTTGTTTCTTTTGTTTACAATTTCAGAACGAATGACCATCCAAGAAGGCTTTAGCACCGCCAGACCTCCACTTTTCAGTGGAGAAGACTTTCCTTACTGGAAAAGTCGAATGGAGGTCCACCTGAAAACTCAGGTGGATATGTGGATAATCATCCAGTCTGGACTGATGATTCCCACAAATGCTGAAGGAGTACCGCAAAACTACTCAGAGTGGGACACTGCCCTCAAACGCAAGATTGAAGCTGACGCCAAAGCAACTCAGACCCTCCAATGCGGACTGACAAAAGAGGAGCTGAACCGCGTAGGCCCATTCAACAGTGCCAAGGAGCTATGGGCTAAACTGATCGAGCTCCACGAAGGAACTTCAGATATGAGGATCAGCAAACGAGACCTGCTACTGAACAAGCTCTTCACTATCAAAATGGCAGATAACGAGACAGCAGCCCAGCTCCACGCCAGAATCCAGGAATTGATGAACGGTCTTCACGCAATAGGTCACCAGGTTCAAAACCGTGATCTTATAAGGTATGCCCTAAACGCATTCCCTAGGACCACCTTGTGGGCATCTATGGTAGATGCATACAAGGTCTCTAGGGATCTTTCAAAAATTAAGTTAGATGAGTTATTTTCTGAACTTGAGCTGCATGAACAGACTAACTGCAATTTGGCCGAGAAAAGTATAGCTTTCTTTGCAGGGAAAACAGGAAGAATGACTAAGAAGAAAACTCAAGTTGAACCTGAATCTACCTCAGATTCAGAAACAGAAGATCAAGAAGGAGATCAATCTGAACTGGTCAGGCTAGCTCGAAGCTACTACAAAAAGTTGAAATACCAAGCCAACACATGGAGAACAAACCGAAGAAAGGATGAACCAGCTGAACCAGCAACTGACAAACACAAGCCCAACGTAACCTGCTACGAATGCAAGAAGAAGGGCCACTACAAGACTGAATGTCCAAGTCTAAAGGAGTCCAAAAAGACCAGAAAGAAGAAGGCACTCCAAGCAACCTGGGACGAGTCTTCCTCAGAAGAAGAAGAAGAAGAAGCAGCCCAGTCCAATCTTCTAGCCCTGACCGCTTCGGATCAAATCGAGACTGACTCAGACTCAGACCAGGACGACGGCAAGCTGACATTCTCCGACGACGGCGAAATAAGGGTAATGGGTTTTTCAAAATTGCAATTGAATTCGCTTATTTCTTATCTATCCCGAGATTTGGCAAAAGCCAAACTCCGAATCGAGTCCCTCCGACAGGAAGTAAAACTCCTGAAAGAGGGAGCTGATTCTAAATCCTTAACTGAGAAACTTCAGGAAGGAACCCCTGATCAAGTTGAAAAACTTGAATCAGAGAATTCCTCTCTGAAAACTCAAGTTAAGGACTTAAGAACAGCTTTAGAACGATTCACTTCTGGTTCCAAGAATCTTGATCTGATTCTGGGAAAACAGAAGTCTGTTCTAAACCGATCCGGACTTGGCTATAGAACCAAATCTCGGCAAAGATCTTACTTTGCTGTACTAAACCAGTCAAGACCCAAGGTTCAGGCATGGGTGCCAAAACTGTGCCTGACTAAACCAACTGGTTCAAATCAATTTTGGATCCCCAAGGACAAGATTCACATCTTGCCTAACCCATACAGAGGCTTTAGTCCAGGGGGAGCCAAAATCAAAACAATTTTTATAATCAGATAATTTTTTAATTGATTGATTGTTTGTTTATTTAATTTTTGCAAATTGCCATGCTTAGATTTAAGGAATACTTAGATTTAAGGACTAAATTACTTGAAACTTGAAAACATAGTATTGGGAGGAGGTGAGATGATAGTACGTTGGGGAAACCAACTCTAATAAGATCAAGTCTACTTGGTCTCTTTAGACTGGTGAAACCAGCCGAAGCTACCGATCCAAGACCCAAGCTAGTTAGACCAGAAAATGACTTAATTTAATTTGAAAATGAAATTTCATTAAAAGGCTTTGTCAAGGAAAGGGTGGATGATCCCATAAGGCTACGGCCAAAGAAGGCCTAGTGCCTCGCCAAGACCTGGAAGCCAATTTCTGAAATTCAAATTCAAATTATCTTTTGTCAAATTCGAATCTAACTCAATGTTCAAATAATTATAGATTCTTATCTGTTTTCAAACCTATCTCTTTTTCGAAAATCACTTAATCTATTTTTCAAAATTTCTAAACTTATTTGTTTAAAAATCTGTTTTCAAAAATAAAGAACTTTTTTGAAAATAAATTGAAATTCCTTTTCAAAACTAATTTCTACCCTCAAACCTGCCTCACAAAAACCTTAAGGTTAACGTGATTGTAAACCCTAGATTTGGGTGAGACAGTAGGAGTAAAACTCAATTTTCTCTAACTCTGAGTGAATTCACCAATTCAAACCATGGTCAAACCCAGGTCAACGAGTCAAATCTTAGTCAACATAGTCAAAACAAACTCAAACCATGGTCAAACTGGCTAAACAAGGACAAGACATAAAACTTGTCCCTATCTGCTCAAATCGGGGCGCCCTGAACCACGCGGGCGCCCCCAACAAGCCTTTTTCAACTCCCAAGGTAAAAGCCGCGCTACCCCTTGACCACGGCGCCCCGACCCACGTGGGCGCCCCGATCAATGCTCAGCAGTCAAAAGCTGCGTAAAGCAGCTGACAGGGGCGCCCGAAACGTAGCGGGCGCCCCCAATCAGCGAAACCCGACAGACGTCGGGAAAGCACTGTCATGGGCGCCCGGAATGCAGCGGGCGCCCCGCCCCCCTTCTTATTTTGCCTATAAATGCACCCGAAATCCTCATTCTTTCCACACCAAAAACCAATTTCATTCCTCACTTCTTTCCATCGAAGGAGTCTAACAAAGCCCTCATTCTCAACCATGGCTCCCCGGTATGATTTTTTTTAATAAAAAAAGTTTTTTTTAATTAAATTTCCTTTTTCATGCACTTTCTCTTAATTTAGAAGACGCCGAACAAACCAACCCGAACCCGGTGCCGAACCAAGTCCCGACCCTAGGTTCCCTACCCTAGAGTTGTGTAACAAATTTGCTCGAACCACTTACAAACCTATTAAGATGAGCTATCTTAATAGACTCTTCTTTACCCAATCATGCCCCGTAGCCTTGAATATTATCAATTTCTATCAATTAGATAACCTTGTCTTCTGCACTCATGCCACCAATGAATCATTATGTGCAGACTTTTACAATAATATAGTTCAACAAGAAAATCTTATGTTTTCAACTACTGTTCAGGGAATACCATTAGCTATCACCCCTACTCTGATTAATCGATTCCTTGGACTACGACCCTCTCAGTCCACCTTTTGTTGCTACCCACCTAGGAATCCTCCGTTTGATGCCCCTTACGCTCACATAACATTAGACATCATCCATTCCTACTTTTACGATGAAAATATACTTCCCGCAAATAGACAATTCCATGCTGTTAACCTTCGGCCACAGGACTATGCCCTATACAGAGTCCTGGTCCGTTGTATCTCACCACTGTCCACTAGAGATCTCGGAATCATCCGACCCTTCCATGCCTTCCTTCTATATGCCCTACTCCATCACCTCGACATTGACATAGGACTCCACATATTTCAGACTATGTTGCATGCATCTAGAGTCACGACCCAGGGACGTGTTCGTACTCCATACTGTCACATCATCACCTCCCTCCTTCATCACCACGGTCGTGACATTACTATAGGAGAGATTACCGCTATGACTGACTTCGACGAAATAGGATTTAGGAACTTCTCCTTAGCGGGACTAGAGGTATCGGCCACCGGGATTCTGAGTTGGAAACGACAGCAGGCCGGAGCTCCGATCAACCCTGACGAAGAGATAGATGTTGACGTTGGAGATGTAGCAGCCGAAGCACGAGCACATATCGATGAGCCCGCTCCACCGACCTTGTACGAGAGAGTTACACGACTCGAGACGAACGTCCAGAGCCTCAGAGAGGAAGTGGAAGCGAACCATATTGAGGACCGAGAGATAAACTTAGGTTACTACAACAACATTATGAGTACCCTCACAGCCGACAGAGATGCCTGGAATGCACAGTATCATGAGATCATGGCACGATTTGATGCATGGCAGCCGGGCCCATTTGATCATCCTGGCCCTTCGTCTTGATCTTGATGCATTGTACTAGTAGTTACCCTACCTAGAAGGGTTGACTGGTGTTTGACTTGTGTTGATCTGTGCTTGACCTATATGACTGTTATGTTTTCCTCACTAAGAAGGCAGTTAGGATTATGCTTAGTAGAATAGAATCATTTGGTTTTTTTGGTGTTTATTTAAAAAAAAAAGGGTTTTTCTAACTTAATCTTAAAAAGTTTTACTTTGGTTTTAAAATTTTTCTTTTTTGACTTAGTTTTATTTCAAAATTACCCCCTTCAAAACTAGGGTTTTCATCGAAATGGACTTAGACTAGGCTCTAACCCTAGAATTGCATGCACCTATAGATCTAGAAGCCAGCATCTCACAAGCACCTTAGGGTACTTTGAGTGATAACCTAGAAAGGGTTGAGATGCTTAGGTCTTTGCCTCAATTCAAGATGCTTTAAGTCAGTGCATCGGCAGCAATTGGGGCACTAAATGAACAACAATCAAGTTAAGTATCAAGTTTAGACAAATCTAACTTGAACAGCTCACTTAACTTGACTAACCCTAGCAAAAGCTACTGTTCATAACAGTTAGTAAGTAGCTAATTGGGTTAGACAGATCCCTAAAGATGAACCAGGACTTAGGTCTTAGTTTGTTTCAGTACAGCAAATACTTTATTTAATTATTGCAAATATTGTTCTGCATTTTTTTTATATAGTCAAAGGGGGAGAGTTGGAAAGGAAAGAGGGAACCCAAAAAGTTGTTT